>JANHGC010001991.1:310848-330546 GCA_027560395.1 Boaedon fuliginosus
CTGGGGCAAATCTGGAATTTATATGTATAAAACATGGCACCTCAGAAGTTTGAATATGGTGCCTCAGTCAGTTTGAAAACTTGCATATGCTCAGTAGAGAGAAGCAAATCTGCACACACTCAGTAGTGAGTTGCTACTTGTTTGTTAATAGTGTCCTCTTTGCCCCCCAAAAAGGGGTCAAAAAGGGCACCTACCCTTTGGAGATGACGACAGTGCTTTTCTTACTACGTTTTTCTATCTATCTGACAAGTTTGAGGTAGATTGGTGCAGAACTAAAAGTTTATATAGAGCACATACAAACTCCCATCCGCACCTCACCTCTCTTTTATAGATATAGAGATATACTTCATGCATTTGTATTATTTATTTATATATATTGTTAGCTATCCCATCTTTCTGAAGTTGGGTGGTCTCGAATGAATGAGTGAATGAATGAATGAATCAATGGACACTGAACTTATTTTACTTTTCACTAACGCTTCCTTTCAAAGATGGTTATTTTTTTAGCGCTGGCAAACATCATTACATTCATTTACTTTTCTTTGGGAGAGAGGAAAAATTACGTTCCCTAATTGCTGCAAGGCATTTAGTGGCAACATATTTCACTGTATATTCAGAACTATGTGCTGTAAACAAGCATCTCACTCTTTAAAAAAGTTTTTTTTTAACTATATGGTTGCTTTGGTTTCTGTATTAATAAATACAACACAAGTTTGATTTGTATTTAATGCCGGATACTGTATTACATAACAAGGAGTTTTGAAAAATTTGTATCTGTGCCAGGTTGTTAGAATATGCCAGAACAAAAATGGAATTGAAGTCAAGGATGAAGATGGGCTTTGAACAAACAGTGATAGAAAAGAAATCTATTGAAAGTCAGCGGATAATAGGTCTCAGGTCTGAATAATTTCTTTATTTCTTTGATCTATACAGCCACCCACCTCATGTACATGAATCTAGCAAAGTCACAATAAAATAAAATACATAAAATGCAAAATATAAAATTAAACACAAAACAATTGTTTGGCATCACCCTAACAATTATCAACACAGCCAGGAGACCTCAGAATATTTAAGTATTATGACCTGGTCTTTCTAATTACGTGGTTGGAATACAAAGCTTCCTTTTCCCTTAGGATATGATAATAGTGGTTCAATATCATCTTCTGGATGCAGTCAAAATTTAGTATTTGTCAAAGCTATGGGACAAAGGGAAAATGCCAACTCTTAGCTGCCCAACTGGACTGTACATATGCTAGTTTATTTTAACATTTTTATGATGTTTATCTTATTTTATTGTATTTTTAACTATGTTGTAAGCCACCTCGAGTTCCCCTTGATTGGGGAAGAAAGGTGGGGTATAAAGCTAATAAATAAATAAATAAATTAAATAAATAAATAAATAAATAAATAAATGTTCATTATTCCCCTCTAAACTTCGAAGGAGGCTCCAAAAGTCAGTATTGTATTTTAATATGGAAAATAATGATTTAATTAATTTTATTTTTAAAAAACCAAATGTAGCCTAGTTTTAGCTCTGCCACTTCTTAAGTCACTCACTTTGCTTTCCTCCCTAGCAATGTAACTTGAAAGCAAAAACATTTAGAACTTTCTGACATATTGCCATCACACTGCAACAGCAAAAATGAGAATATCCTCTAAATTACATTTAATAATCAGATATTACCATACACATCCCCAAGCATTCATTTGTTACAGTGAAAAATGTGACAGGAAGGTTTATTTTCAATTTTTAAAAGATGGCAATTCTCCTCAATTGGAACTGTGTGCCAGAACAAGCACGAGATAATTAATTCTAATTAAGGTTTAGGAGTCTTGTTTTCCCATAAAAACAAAATATTGTACTCTGTGAAATATTTGAAATAGATAGGTATACCAAAGTACATTTGTCCTGCCATAGATTTTTCACATCTGGCTAGCAAGGTTCTAGTTACGTCTGTGATGCCAAATTTTAATTCCTGGTTAATAATGCCATAATTGTGTTTATGAATTATGAATTATGACATAATATTACATGAGGGTAGTCCAGATTTTTCATGATAAGCAGAATAAATGGTAACTATGTAATGAAATTATATATGGAATGCATATTTATATAATTTGATACATAAAAATAACCAAAATCTTATACACTACAAAATTATCTCCTTGATATTTGATATTTCAATAAGGTGCTTTCAGTGATGGATCTAAACATTTTTAAAATAAAAAAGCCATGTACTGAGTTTTTATTTTATTTATTAAATTTGTTTGCAGCCCATCTCACCTTGCAACCTTTCCTGTTTGCTTCCAGAAATGGCAGTGGATAGGCATCCTATCTTGCTCCCTAATTGTATTAGTGAAGAATTACTGGATGTCTCGATTTTTCTGGACACATTCAGGGTTGAAACTTGACAGTTACCCAGTCCATTATGCAAAAGAAATGTTGCAGGAATGTTGCAGACGAGCTTTAAAGAGGGGTACCTCTCTTAATACCTGGCTGTGCAATCCATTTACTCAACAGCATTAGAAACTGTTTAGTCAACTCGAATCTGATTTGATCTCTTCAGGATTAGGCTTTGGTTAATACGGTTAATCGCCTCGACTCCCGTTGGCAGAAAGGCGGCACAGAGATGGTAAGCATGGCTAAATACCGTTCACCACCCGGAACCAGGCTGATGGCGATTAAAATAAAATAAAATAAAATAAAAATCGTCCACCAGCCAAAGACTTCAGTCAGCTTATATATGACCGCAGGAAGCTGCCAGATCGCTTTGCCGCCGAGGTTTCGGAATCGAAAAAGAGGGCGGTCGCGCTTCCCGTGCTCGGGCTAATACATGGCCCCGCCTCCAGGTCGCCTATGGGGCGGGCATGCTCAGGTCTGGCTCGCTGGCTGCTGAAAGCCCGCCCTGTGTGGGGAGCGTCACTACTCGGATTGAAATGCACACCGGGCGGAGGAAACATCCGCCTGTAGTTAACAGCCTGCAAAGGGAGCGCGTGGGGACCGGCGGCGTCGGGGGTCGAGAGCCAGCGAGGAAAAGACGCGCAATGTGTCGGCCAGTTCTGACCCGGCTGCTGCTCTTGCATCTGCTCCTGATCAAGCTCCACAGCGCCAAAGGTGGGTCCGGGCTGCGAAAGGGGAAGGACCGGCCGGCTCCGGAGCTGCCGGGCAAGTGCGCGCCGCACGCGTTGGCCGGTGCCGGGCTCGGTGCCGTGGGGTTAGCATTGCGCTATCCGCCCCCCGCCCCCGAGAGAGGGAATCCGATTGTGTGCAGGGGGTGTGAGTATGTGTGTAAACAGGCGAGGCAAGAGCTATTGTGTGGCTTGGTGTCGCCTAGAGACCCGCGCGTGTAGGAAGATCATCCTAAACGTCCCGGAGTAATTGGTAGGGTGCCACACGGAGAGTATCTTTAAGCTAACCCTTGAAGCGGACAGACGGTTCTCACTTGCGACCATCGTCTCTTCCAAAGCGCTTTTCATTATTCGCCATCTGCCCATTCATTCTTCGTTCCTCTCCTCCCGCCCCTGCCCCGGTTGAAATGCAACCGGGAATTAGAGGAATAAAATGCGCGACAGCTTGCCGTCGTCGTCCCCTTTATACGAGCGATACCCGAATGTGTGGTAGGCTTCTTGAGGGGGGGAGGGAAACCGAGAGAGCGAGGAGACTCCGCATCTTTTTCTGCGCCTTTTCTTGGCTAGGAACGACCCTTTGTTGTCCACCTGCTTTGCCGATCTCCTCCTCATCCAAGGATAGGGCCGGTCACACCTCCTTTAAAAGTCATCTGCCCAGGCAAGAACGGCGCCTTCTTGGAGGAGGGGGACGGCGGGAGACGCTTCCAGCAAACAGCCTTTGTGCCTTTTCGGAGGAAAGCGAGAATCGTGGCCTAGCGCGTTGAGAGCTGCCGGCTGAGAAAGGAATTGTGAGAGATCGGCGGCGTGTGTGTGTGTGTGTGCTTTCTTTTTCTTTTTCTTTTCTTGCACCTTTGCTTCTCCCCCGTGAAATTCGAAATAACCGTATTGGATCTTCTTCTTCTTCTCTCTCTTTGCCTCTCGCAGGCTCCGGGAAGGAGTGCGAAGAGAACCAGTTTCAGTGCCGGAACGAGCGGTGCATCCCTGCCATTTGGAAATGCGACGAGGACGACGATTGCTTGGATAACAGTGACGAAGCCGACTGCCGTGAGTAGTATAGCGGGAGGGTGGGCCTTTCTCTGGCCAGGCGGAGTGGGGTGGCAGGTGACTAGGTCGCCGGGGTTGAAGAGAAACGAAAGACGGAGGAAGCGTGTATAGGAAGATCATCCTAAAAGGTCCCGGAGTAATTGGTAGGGTGCCGCACAGAGATGAGCGGGGTTGGTTGGGGAAGCAGCTCTTGTACCGCTTGTTCTCCCGTGGCAGAAATGGGATGAAGTGCGTTTCCGGGGTGGTTTTGCCGGTGACAAATCCACATTATCCCAGTTGTAGGAAGAACCGGATTAGAATTTGTGTCAAAAGCGGCCCTTTCTGCCGAAAGAAGGATATATATATATGTAGTGGCGTTTCCGCATTTCGTGCCGCGTTTAGAATAAGCAGCTGAAGAGGGGTTTTTTTTTCCTCTTTGCCAAAAAAAAAAAAAAAAGACCGGATAGAACAAATACCTGTTTCAAACTTCTGTGGCATACAACCACTCTCTTTATGAATGGAAGGGCCTCTTCTGCCGGGAGTTTTGTGATTGGCTGCTGGAGAAATGCCAGCTAGGTCACATGGTACCCGCTCTCCCATAAGAAAGTGGGGGGGGGGGTTGAATTCTATTGGGCGGACCTACTTTGAGGCAGCCTGCCTTCCTTCTTCTCCTTTAAGGCCATGCCTTCCTGTCCTTGGCTTAGGGGAGGGCAGTTGTGGAAAGTTGGGCTGGCAATCTAAATTTACCCCCTTAAAACCATTGATGATTGCTAAGTCCTGATGATAATTCTATTAGGATCAAGAATGATTAAGCTGTCTACTGAAAAAAATGTCAACTCAGGTGGGCTCAGGATCATTCAATTCAGGGGCATTTATTTCAGAATGCGTGTGCATACATTCACGACTGTCCCATTCCAATGCTTCCTGATCCATACTTGGAAATCATTTAGTCAACCTGTGATGGAATGTTGTCCTTTAGGCAAGCTTTTTAAGGTTTTGAATAAATTGTATCACTGGTGATAAGCTTTCTCGATTCACACTTACCTGCTACAAAAGTTTTGCAATTGAGGTTTAGGAAGATTTTCTTCGGATTGGAACTGGGATGAACTGAGTATTAATCTTCTGACAAGGGACTCCAAACAATGATCCTTATTACTATTTTCTCCTGATATTCCTAAAACCAATCCTGTCAAATTGTAGACTGAAAACAATTAGTCCAAAGTCACAATGAGATCACGACTAGATGAGAAATTTGTACCTGGTGCTTTCAGGCATTTTTTGTACTATTACCTTATACGTTTTTGGAATACTGGTTGGATAGTTGTGTTTACATAATAGTTGTCTTAACAAACGGTTGTTGCTAAGTGTTTAAAAATGCATTGCTTGTTAATGGTAAAAGATAGTTTATTGAAGAATAAGAAATTGAGAGAAATTACTTTTTTAAGCTTCAATCTATAGAGGAAACTGTAAGGTTCCTGGTTTAAGGGTGGGATTAAATTTCACTGAAGATTGGTAGTAATCTATTCTAGATAAATAATGAAATACTGTTGCAGTTTATGAGGTCCTCAGTAGTTGTTCCTGTCAATGGCAAAGGCTTAGCTACAGGTGGAAGTAAATAATAGAAAAATGCTCATTTGTGCTATTTATGCTTTGCTTCTCCCCTGCTGGATAGACACCTGGATAATCCTGAGTCTGGTCCTTGCAGTTGGAAAATAGGTGTGTACTACAGCAACTGTTTCTCACACAACTGAGTGTTCTCCAAATCTCAGATTCCCTGAAAACAGAAAGATAAATATTAATGCCACAGATTTTTGCTTCCTTGTCTCACTGTCATAGAGGTTTATTGCATAATCTGAAGTAGAAAACCCTGAATATTGGTGTGAGGATAACATTTTTATGAGCTACTAAGGTATAAACAGCTGTTGAAGTTCGTTCATTGGCGTATGTAGTCATCCCTATGCAAACATTCTAGAATTTATCAGACTGTTGATTTTTCAGGCTTACAAACACCGTCATTAAATAATTCAGAAGAAACTTTCAGTTTTCCTGGATTCTCAGCCTCTTTTTCCAATTTCTTGTTCTTCCCCTGAGCAAACTGGATGTACCTGACAAGGCATAATAAAATTTAAATTACTCATCTAGTTTGCTTCACAATTTCACGCTGAGTGGTGAATGTGTCATGAGTGGGGAAAAACTTGAAACAGTAAAAACTGGTGGGACAGGAAAAGTTTGCCTCATCTTTTGATTTTAAAAGCAGTTTCCCTGCCATCATTTTATACAGGATGCATATACAGGATACATACTGAATCATTGCAAACACACCTTTAAACAATCTTTTTGGTTCATAAAAAGGACAGTCCTTTCAAAACATGCCATTCTTAAATGGTGTTTTCCAACTAGGAAAGAAGACTTTTAATGACAATAAACTTCTTCAATTTGGTCTCTATATCTAATGACAGGCCTTTGAATATTGCTTCTCTTCATCCCCACTAAAGTTATTTTTGTCTCATTGTACATATTTGTATGCCTAAAGCTGCTGATTGAAGTTACTTGTGGCTGTGTCACGCAGATGATTTATGTCAGGCTTAAAGGCAGAATATGCATCCTAAGATCGGCCTAGGCAGGGTGCAAATAATGTACAGAAATCATCTTAGGTCTACTGTATGGTATGGTTTTTTTTTAAAAAAAACTTGATATATATAGAATGTATGACTTCAACCCCCAGCATTCCCCAGGTAGCATGCTGGCTGAGGAATTCTGGGAGTTGAAGTCATATTTCTTACATGTTCCTAAGTTTGAAAAACAATGCTCTAGAATGAGGAGACGTGTGTGTGTGCGCTCAAACGTTTCAGCTCACATCTTTTTTTAGTTTTAAAGGGGGCTGTTACATAATATGTGGAAGGTTAGCTAACCCTCTTCAAAATGGGTTCTGGCCCCACCACTTGTAGACTGGCCTCAGTTTTCTGTAGCCTTTGGGTTGATTTAAGAGTGTTCTGATCTAGGAGAACTGGAAACAAAGCATCATTTTTATTTAGTTTTCTATTTCAATTAGATACATAAAATGAATTGATATTTTACTAATAAACTATAAATTACTGTGGCGAAGGCAGTCTTTTTTCCCCAGCAACTTTATAATTGCTACTATTTATACTTCACTGCTTAGGGGCAAGCCAGAAGCAAACATTTACACTCAGAATCCTAGCTGCTTCAAAAACTTTAAATGTTTGCTTGCTACATTATCTTTATTCCCAAAAATAACAGCCTGGATCGATTTATAAAATAAATTACCCCTTGTAGGCATAGCTAAATAAATGTTTCCTAATTTAAAAAAAGGAAGCTGTGTTTAAGGGGCATAATGAACAAATTATTATTTTTTTCCTGTGGGGGAACAAAGCGGACCTGGATTAGCTGGCGGTACTTGCTGTCCTTCTTTAAAGCAACCTTTGAACAGTGTCTTCTTGTTCCTGACTTTCCCCCTTCCGGGGGAAAGCTTGCCCGACATGAGAGGAAAGTTATCTTTAAGGGGCTCTTTTCAGTAGCCACCTATATAAGTCAGTCCTCAGCCGTTTTTCCCATCTATGCATGATAGCTAAGATTTGGCTGTTAAAGATACTGTCCTCTCTGGGTTAGTCTTTTGTGGAACAATCCCAAAATATTTGAAGATAATTCTATACATTGTTGGGCAATATAGGGAAATTGAGGCTAAAATTATGATTTCCTGATGGAAAAGATATTTATCAAAAAGTTGGTGTTTCTGTAACACGGAATGTGCAGCTTTTTTAGTGGTGATCTGCACTTCACAAAGGAGTGATTTGTTGAAGACCACATGCCAAATGGATATGTGACCAGAACAAACGGGGCCATATGACTCAGACAAAAGTGAAATGTGATACGATTTTATTTGCAACTAAATTAAATGCACTTAGTGGCCACTCCCTAATATGTTTAATCAGTTCCTGTTTATGCCTCCTTAAAAATGGTCATGTGGTTGCACATTTTTGGAAGGGCAAGTGGACCACTCTCAAATGTTTTGAGGGATAGTATGAAATACTGGAGTCTTATTTTCGTACCTCTGAAAGATCAGGGACAAGTTTCTGTAAAGCTATTCAGTGACAAGATTCTACAAAAGGATATCTTTGGTTTTGACCACAGGTTCTTCTGATGCCATATGGTCAAAAAACTCTTTTTCTTCCACCACCTCTTTTTTCCTTTGGATGGAGGGGGAGGAAGGAGGAGGGGAAGGAAGGAAAAACCTGAAGGGAAGCACACACAATTATGCCACCAATTATTGTTAGCTATGCTTTGTTAGACATGAACTCAGTGATGTTCTGACATTCTTGATGCTTATAAAAACGTAATAATTTCAGTTCCTGCCTTGAATTAAAGCACGGTTCTGCTTTGCTCTGTGCAACAAGCAATTTAAAGAACAGCGGCCTGAAACCAATTCAGTCTAATAATCTTTATCCAATTTGACCTTGGAAAATTCCCACCACAGCAGGAGTCCCAGTTGATCTGGTATTTTAGACTGTATTCTGATTGGCTTAATGGTTTATCCAGTCCAGAAGGTTAGCAATGGTTGATGAGGCAGTCATAATCAAAGCATGCAGGTTATCAGTTAAAGTTAGAAGTTAGTCTGTGCATGCCTTCCATGTCCCTCCCTGTTAATTACAGTTAAGCATTATTTCTGAACTAGCATAAGTATACTTTGCTTCTAAACTAGAGAGAGTAAGCAATTTCTCATCATGAAGACAAAAGGGGTTGTAACTATTTTACTTCCTTCGCAACAATAAGGAAGCAGTTTATCATTGGTACCTTCTGAGATTCTTTTTTTAATCTTACAACTTTGGTGGTGAGATTCTTCATGATCCTCCAATTAAGCACTTACTTATTGTCCTGTTTAGCTTTTAGGGATTAACCAAGTATGATAGAATGTAATCCAGAATCGCGGGAGGGATCTTTCCCAGATGACAAAGAGAAAGCTGAATGTCTGGTAAAGAGTCATCCCACCTCAACAGTTTGTTCACAGAGTATACTAAATACTTATTGGAGATGGTTGCTTTATAGTCTGGCAGGATTCTGTTATTAGGGCATCTGACCAAATGCCAAGAAATGCCCGATCGTAATACCGGTGCAGGAAAACCCCAATGGGATATAAGTACTACTGGGAAGGGGGAATTAGCTTTCGCCCTCTTCCTCCCTACCAGACATTCAAAGCTGTGACTTTGAACTACATTTCATCTCACTATGATTAAGGAAAAGAATTTCCTAGTGGTAGAATCTACAGCAGGGGTGTCAATTCAAGGCCCGTGGGCCGGATCCGTTCCATGGGGTGCTTAGATCTGGCCTGCATGGCCTCCCTGGAAACAGCAAAGGATAGGCCCGCGGTGCCTTTGCTAGCGAAAACAAAGCTTGGGAGGGCCACATGGTCCTCCTGAGCTCTGTTTTCACTGACAGAGCATTGCAGGAAGCCATTGCAGCCGAAAACGAAGCTTGGGAGTGCCATGCGTGGTCCTTGGCACCCTGGCTGTGCCCATCTGACCCCCTCCCGAGATCAAACACAACCCTAATGATCCCCTTAATGAAATTGTGTTTGACACCCCTCTTTGTCCTTTTTATCCACTTTGCCATAATAATATGAATTGAACTGTTAGAAAGCTTTGCTTTGAAATGGCCAAGACCAATGTAACTTTTGAATACAAAGCCAATCCTAGAGATCACCTTCTTCTATGAATTGCTATTAATTTCACTATATTTTTGTTAATTCATTTGATGTTGGCATTCATAGACAGCAGCCAGTAGAGGTGCTTGTTGGTGGTGGTAATTCTTTAGAATATTTACAATTGAGAACAGCTGTGCTTTATAAGACAATGGGATCCTGATTAAATATTTTTTTTCTTAAGAAGAAACACCAGTGATAAAAGCTTTAATGTCCTTGGCAAAGCTCTTAGAAACAAAATATTCTAAGAGAATATGTATTATTCACATTTGTGCTGTAGATATGAATAGGTTTGTGGGAGTGAGGCGGTGTCAAGTTAAAGAAGACATTTAGATTTCTCTCTCTCAACAAGCTTGCAGCAGAGAAAAATTTTTACTAGGGACAAATTATTTTTAGCTAGGCAATGCCAAAGAATGAATTTTATGGAACAAGCTCTGGATCTACCTTTTTATATGATGTTTCATGTCTTTGACCCATTATGTGCTCCCTATGGCCAGAAAATAATGAAATATTTCTTTGAGGAAGCTGGAATTAATGTTTTCAGTGTAGCTTCTATTGCCACCTTCTTCTATTACTATAGTTGTTAAGTGAATCTGGCAGCCCAATGACTTTGTCAGAAGATCGTAAAAAGTGATCACATGACCCCAGGACACTGCAACCGTCATAAATATGAGGCAGTAGTTGCCAAGCATCTGAATTTTGATCACATGACCATAAGGGTTGCTGCAAGGGGGGCGAGTGTGCAAAATGATAATTAGTCACTCTTTTCAGTGCCATTGTAACTTCAAATGGCACTAAACAAATGGTTGTAAGTTGAGGGCTATCTGTACTATACAATTTTGCTTTGTGCTTAAATCACTTTTGCAAAGCCTCTCTTGCACATAAGTCACTTATTTTGTCACCTGGCAGATGTAGGATCTTTTGAATAGATTTTAATTTGCTGGAATACAAAATATCTGGTTTCTCTTGAGGCACATATTATGTAAGAAACTTAATGTTCTGTATTTGAGTGTTTAAATATGGGCATTCTGAATGTGAAACATCCCATTTCCCTTTTGTTTGCAGTTTTCCTCAACCTCATGTCCATCAAATATATTGGCCTTAAACTTCCATGTCTCTGAATCATCATGGCTAAAGGGATTGGCCCAAATTAAACAGGGAGTATTTGATGGGGGAAAGTTCCTGTGATGCATGATGAGGCTGCATCACGTTGATTGATGAATGGCTGTCTTGGTTAAAAGAAAGCAGTTCAAATTCTCTTGGATTAGACCAGGATACCAATAGTTCAACTTTGAAGTAATATCTAACGGCAATAATAACTCTCCCCTCTTTTTTTCCTCAGCTTATAGTATTCCCTACTGATTTTTCTCATGCTTTTATCGCCTCCTTAATGGATTGCTGCAATATGGGATTTTGTGAAGGTAGTTTTACCTTCAAATCAGTCTTAGCTTACAGTCCTTGGTAATATTTTTAGAAGCCGTTGGCTATTGTATTCTTCCTAAGATTGAGATGCTGTGACTGAACCAAAGTTATTGTTGGTTTCTTGCTTAAGGTGGAACTAGAATTCACTATCTCCCAGGTTCTAGCCCTGCACACTAAGCTTAGATTTTTTCATGCTGAGTGGCATCAGCATGAAATCAGCTAGATGGCAGCATTTAGCTCACCTTGGCTGAATCAGAGAAGCTAACCTGGGTCAAACATAGTTAATGCTTGGTAAGATACCCATGGAGCTCTGCGGTGATTTTTTTTTTTAAAGAAAAAAAAAGATGCGGGAAAGGGCAGAGGACTTTATGCGAACTCTTTAAAGTAGCCATGTCTTTTCCTGGTATTGTGCAGCTGCCCTCTGAAGGGCAATCTTAGGAAAAGTGGGTTTGGTTTAAGAGTTGTGACAGCTGCTAATATGTATCCATAAACTTTCTGAAACACTTTCTGCTTGTCAGATCTAAATACTCACAGCCCTAGTAACTAGCATATGACCAAGACTGTTGGCCAACTTACTACACGGAAAATATATTGATTGATAATCCTGTTCAGTTTGTTCTATCCAGATGTCTTTGAGGAGCTTATATTTTTTATGGTAGTAAGATACAAGCTGTTGTCCACTGTGGATGCTTGAAACTTATCAGATTCTGTGTACTGTACAGATGCAGCTTTTGCCTGAATGACCATCCATAACATAAATTCCTGTTTGCTATTTCTTGCTATAAAAAGGAGTAAGTTCAAGGCCAACTAATGTCCTCTTTATAAGATTGCTCATTTTTGTGGGAGATGATAGTCATAAACAGTAATTGGCAATTTATACTAAAATATTTGAATAAGCAAAATATTGCAGGGAAAAAAAGTTTTACTTGTGCATTGTACCATGCATCACTACAGTATATTAGAGTTCCCAAGCTAGAATGCTGATATTATTTGATTTTTAGAATACTTTAGTGAATGTCACTCAACATGTTTCAGTTTTACTTTATAAATAATGGGATGTCTGAAAGAAATATATGAATTGCAAGATTGATGTGGCCCTAAAACATCAAATACCTGATTATAGGACCAATATGGTCATCAAGATGAATTTTATTCAGGATGCTGTTTCTCATCTTGGTCTTTCAACAGTGCACACTTCGCTGCTGTTATTGTAACCATCCTCCTTACTGCTGGTTGTCCTCTTCTCTTTCCTTCCATTTTTCCCAGTACAGTATTATAGGCTTCTCAAAAGAGTGAGGTCTTTCCATAATGTGTTCTGAATTATGATAATACTCTTTTGTGCCTTGACTAAGAACTCTGGGATTGATTCGTTCTACCATCCATTGGTGTTCGTTTGTTTGGCTATTTATAATATCTAGGAGATCTCTCCTAGCCTTCTTCAGCATAAATATTTAAAAGCATCAGCTACTCTTTCCTGCTTATTCAAATCCAGTTTTTGCTTCCATAGTGTGTCAGGGAAAGCGGTTGCTTGCACATTTCTAACTTTGTAGACATAGAAACATCAAAATATCTTAATATCTTTTAAAAGGTCTTTTTTTGATTTCACTGCACTTTTTTGTCTAGTTCCCTATCAATAAAACTTAAGAGTTCAAAGCAATTTCTAATTCCTGATTTTCTTCAGGAAAATATTAGGTATATGCTCAGGTTCATATCATAGAAAGTGGGTGACTTTGTAATAGTGTACTAGATATTCAGTCACTGATTCCATTGTATCCTTCCCGGCAATGAATTGTCAGGTCCTTAATTTTTGTGTCCTGAATAGTAAACGGTGGGATCTTCTGATGAAAATATCAAAATTCCAGTCCGTTTCAATTTTCTTATGACTAAGATACCAGTGTGTAATTGATTCTTTTGATCTTCTACTGTGTTGAGCTTTTTCATGTTCATACTCCTTATATTCCGTGTTGCCACCGTAATTCTGTCTCAGCAGCTTCACGTTTTCTCTTCCTGCATCGAAATCTCAGCAACTAGACATCCCACAGTTTTTAATCTTGCTTTACATGTATGGCTCAAAAAAGGCCTGATGCTGCTTGCCTGGAAAATGAGAAAGCACGTCCACTTGAAAGCAAATATTAGATTATGATGCTGACTTGCTGATCAGGGATTTGTATGGGGATCAAGATGGCTAGTTGTCAGGTTCAGGAATTCATTTTAAAAAAAAACCCAGCAGCTTTTTTTTTACTGTGCTCGTAAGTCTCTTGGAATGTGGTAAATCAGAAGAAAACACTAAATAAAGATTTTTAGGAAATAAAGATTTTGATTACAGAACATTATTACTTCTAGGTCTGTGCTGAAGGCTCATATTGCTACTTGCTTGAACATTGTAAAGTGTGCTTTGTTGGAACAGATAAAATTCTTCATAGCCTTGAGGACTATTTTCATTTTGTTTCATTTTTTTCCCTGGCACTAAGGTCTGTTTCCCATTCTCTTGGTAGACTCCCAAGCCTTCTTCTGTGTATTTGACAAGACATAAAAAGTGATGATCCTAAACTTATTTCAGATATTTATGTAGTGCTTGCTTCTTGAATATTGATATAAATTTCAGTACAGGAGGTGGGGGAACATTGATTGTTTGAATGCTTGTGAAAAGAAATGCACATTATAAACATGTATTTTATTAAACAATGGTTGGAAGTCATTGCCAATGGCAGGAATGTCAAACTCAAGGCCTGCAGGCCAGATCCAGCGCGCAGGGCGCTTAAGTCCAGCCCACAGGCCCGGCCTGGAAATATCAAAGGACTGGCCTGTGGTGCCTCTTGCCAGCCAAAATAGGCCATGTGTGCCCCCCCCCCGGAGCCCATTTTTGGCAGGCAGAGTGCTGCAGGAGGCCATGGAGAGAAAAAACAAGCATGTGGGGGGCGTGCGCAGCCCCCCCCCATTTTGGCTGGCAGAGTGCTGCAGGACACGTCCGTCCTGTCTCCCCCTGCTATCCCTTTGGTGGCCCACGGAGAACTACAATGCTGAACCGGCTCTTGAAGAAATCCAGTTTGACACGCCCGGCCTATGGTGTGGAAGTTATAGGCAATTCAATGTAAAGTGTCCTCTTTAAAATGTTTGTTGCTTTGCACAAGATAGATGTTGCTAGTATGTATGACATTTTATGACTCTAATGCTGATGCGATGATCTACAATGTATAACATAGCAGATTTAAGTGCTGGACCAAATTGGTAATACCAATTCAACTTCAATATATCACTCCTTTCTTGGAGAAAATGGAATTATACGTGTTGTAAACAAATATGTAAAAAAATGACAGTTTCAGGATTCTGTTTTTCAAATGTATTATTACAAAAATAAATCTGAATATTTTTTTTTCAGGTTTTAAACAGGTTTGCTACAATTACTGTCTGGCATTTTCTCTTTGGATTTTTTTCTCCCATTGGTGGTTTCTTCCTTTTTATAATGCCATATAGTATTCAAGAACAATTTGCAGAATTGAGGGATCAGGCATATTTTGCATTTGTATGACATTCTTGGGCCACATTTACTTTTTAAAAATCCATTAACTCTGATACAAAAATGGAGTCACAATAATTCAATACTTTTTCTACTGTTCCCCCCTCCATCATACCTGTTTCTACTTGGGATTGCTATCACCTCCAAAGATGGTAATTCCCAGTAATTTTGGCAGATCTATGCATATTTGGATAAAGGAAATGGCAACCCACTCCAGTATCTTTGCCATGAAAACTCCATGGGCAGTACCAAAAGGCAAAAACATATGATGCTGGAAGATGAGCCCCTCAGGTCGGAAGGTGTCCAATATGCAGACAAAAAAGATCAGCTTCACACTTTATATAAACTGTAGTATGGATTTTCCCTTTTGAAATCAACTCCTGTGTATTTTTTACCTTGACTACTTTTAATATTAGTGTGCCATCCATTGGACGCTGTGGCTCAGTGGCTAAGACACTGAGCTTGTCGATCAGAAAGGTTGGCAGTTTGGTGGTTCGAATCCTTAGTGCCGCATAACTGAGTGAGCTCCCATTACTTGTCCCAGCTTCTGCCAACCTAGCAGTTTGAAAGCATGTAAAAATGCAAGTAGAAAAATAGGGACCACGTTTAGTAGAAAGGTAACAGCGTTCCATGTGCCTTTGGCATTTAGTCATGCTGGCCACATGACCACGGAGATGTCTTTGGACAGCGCTGGCTCTTCGGCTTTGAAACAGAGATGAGCCCCACCCCCTAGAGTTGGGAACCGACTAGCACGTATGTGCGAGGGGAACCTTTACCTTTAGTATGGATTTTGCCCTTTGAAATCAAGTCCTAAGTATTTGTTACCTTGACTGTTTTTAATATTAGTGTGGCATCCATTGGATTAGGACTTTTTTTTTTTTTGGAGAAAAGCTTATTAAAAATCCCTTCCATTCAATTGTTGTCCAACAGAGCAGTTAGTCTATGTCAATTCTGTCTTAGTTGTTTTGGGAGACTGCAATACTAAAAGGTCTTTTCAAACTGCTTTCATTGAATTTGTATGCTATCATTATGTCAGCTGCCAAGAGTTGGGGTTGGCTGATTAAACTAGGATTAACGCTATTGTTCTCCCTGGACTAATTCCTTCCAGATGTAATATCATTCAGCATGCCCCAAGGAACAGTTGAATGCCATAAGCTTCAATCTACTGTGAATATCAATGGTCTGCCCTCCAAAGAATCAACCAGTCTCTGTAGTTTATTGGAAGTGCAAAACTGCAGCGTTACCCTTTTATGATTTGATAGAGATAGCCTCAACAGAAGGTCAAGTATAGATGAATGAAAATCTGTCCCTTTCTCTGATAACTGATGCCTTTCAAATGCAGGAAAATGAATGTGCTAAGCCATAGGTCATTAATGATTCACTAATGCTTTTAATACAGAAAGCCCAGATTCAGACCTTGGTAAGTAAGTAAGGTTATAAAAGACCCAAAGTTTGAAATCTTGAAAGCTATTGAACTGCCAATCAATATGGAAAACATTGAACTTGATTAGAGGAGTGGCCTGAGTTCAGATATTCCAAGCAGAAGCCAAATTCCTAGAAGCCAGCATGAGTTTGTTGAAAGCAGGTTATGCTAAACAATCTTATTGCCTTCTTTGATAAAGTGACTGAATTAGTGAATTATGTAAATGTTGTAGATATAGTATGTTTAGTCTTCAGTAAGACATTTGATAAAGTAGACCTCAGCCTACTTCTTGGTAAGATAAAACAATGTGGAATAGATAATACCACCATGAGATGGATTTGCAGTTGGCTGGTCAACTGCACTCAGTGTGTAGTGTCTTGGGCCCCAGCTCTTCAACATCTTCATAAATGACCTAGATTGAAGGGACACTCCTCAAATTTTCAGATGACACAAAGCTGGGAGAAATTTATAATGCTTTGGAAGATAGACTGAAGGATTGTCAAGAGTCTTGACAAGACTTGAGCATTGGGCCCTACTCAGCAAGATGCAGTTCACTCGTGAGAAGAGTAAGATAGGAAGGAAAACCAAATGTACAGGTATAGAATAGGCAGTACCTGGCTCAAGAATAGTGCCTGTGAAAGGGATTTAAATGTCTTGGTGGATCACCACTTACATATGAATCATCAGTGTGCTGCAGTTGCCAATACAGTCCTAGGCTGTATCAACATAGAGATCGTATTAGGATCATGAGAAGCGATAGTACTGTTCTACACATTTGGAATACTGCATCCAGTTCTGCGAGTTAAATCATATGATGAATGGCTAAGGTAACAAGGTATATTTAGCCTAATAAAGGCTCAGGGGAAACATGATAGCAGTCTTCTCTAATACTTGAAGGGTTATTACAGGGAAGAGATTTATTCTCCATAGCACCTGAGGCTGGGACAAGAAGCAGTGGGTAGAAGCCTGCCACACAGGATCCAACCTGGAAATAAGGAGGAATTTCCTGACAGAGAGAATGATTAATCAATGGAACAGCTTGCCTCCTGGAGTTGTGGATGCTCCATCACTTGATGTTTTCAAGAAAATATTGAATGACAACCCAACTTTCCTTCAACCTGCCACAAGCACCTCCAACTAACTCATTTCATGAACCAAACAAAAGTGACAAAGATTTTATCCTGAAATTAGAGACCAATGCAGAAAAAATTTGCCCAAGGACATAGCTTTGTCTTCCGTTAGATTGATTGTGTGGGAAAAGTCCCTCACCAGAATCATTCAGAACAAGATTGCAAGATCATTCGGAATAAGATTGCAAAATAAACATAGCAAATCACAGCACTTACGAAGTGTTATCCAAAATTCATACTTTCCAAAATCTTGAACAAGAAAGCCTAGTCCAAATTGTCAAAGGCCTTCTCTGCATCTAAGAAAATCAGTGCAGCTGGTTTTTCATTATGTTGTTCCAAATATTCCAAAATGTCCAACACATTTCTAACATTGCCCTTTACCTATTTTTTTAGATAAATATCCACATTGATTCTGGAATTACACATTTTTCAAGTTTGATTCTGTTGTTTGATTCTGAGTTGACATTACATTTTGAAGAATCCTTTTCTTGTAGACCTCATAGTTTAATATAATCAATTGTTGCAGTTGAACTCTTAAAATATGAATTAGTCCCATTTATCACTGATTGTACTGATCATCCTTTAATATATGTCTTTAAAATATACCTTGTTAATAAATCAATATGGTATACTGTAGATTAGGATTAATAACTCTGATATACTTAGTTAGGCTTCATTGTGTTGGTAACTTCCTCCATTTAGTACTGTCTGCTATTGTGTTAAAGTGGAAAGTAGAGATCAGCTAGAGTTCAGGGAAGAATGTCAAAACAAATAAATATTTGTCTTAACCTGTGTTACTTTTGCTTATACAACTGGACCTGAAACTGATCTTGCTGCATGGTTTGTTGCATCAGATTCATCAAACCAGTGCATCTGGCATACAAACTTAAAAGCCTTTTATTCAAAAGTATCTTCCATGACCAGGTTCACATGCAATGCTAAATACAGAATGATTAATATGTTTCTGACTCAATGAGACATGTTGTATGTTCCAAGAAAGAAAAGAGTTTACAAAAACCTGCAATACCTATCTAGCCACAACTGCTATAAAATTCAATGCTTATTTATTGCTTTTAGAATTCAGATGTATCTTGTGTTTACATTTGAATGATGTATTTTTTATGTATCTATAGCTCTCACATTCTTTATATTTATAAATTATCAGACATCAAAACCTAATTTACAGTAATGTGAAGCTTAGTTCAGTTGCCATGACTTACTGTATATACTCGAGTATAAGCCAAGTTTTTCAGCACGGAAAATGTGCTGAAAAAGTCACCCTCGGCTTATACTCGAGTCAAAGCTAAAAAAAAATTACTTTTATTTTTTTACATTTTGGCGCCGTCCAAGCTGCCCCTAGAGTATATTTACCTATATTCACTGTGTTGTCAGCACAGCTGGCGATCTGCTCTGCTGCTCATCAGCTGTTTTTTCCCCCTAGAGGCTTCTGCCGGAAGTTTATTTCTTTAGAAAACAAACTTTCTGCAGAACCCTCTAGACCTAAAAACAGCTGAGGCAGTCTGCAGAGCCCATCAGCTGTGCTGAAAACACAGCGAATATAGGTAGGTATACCCTAGGATGGGTGGGAAGGCCCAAAATGTAAAAAAAAAAATTAAATTTTTTAAATTTTATTTTATATTTTATTTTATTCCAAAAATCAACCCCACCCCTGCCCTTGAGCTGAGTAAATTCAGAGGATAAATTATATATCTGCTATATTTGGGGATATGGTAGATGTGGCCCAGTTTCCCAAGGTTCCTGTTTAGAAGCATTGGGAGGGCTGGGGGTGCTTTTTAGATGTTTTAGCTAAAAGTCTTTTGCAAGTGACCCTGCTTGGAAAGCTTGATTTTTGGAGGTAACAAGGTTGCTTGCCTATTCTAGGTGAAGAGAAGTGCAACAGTAAAGGTTATAGCCTAGAAGTGTTTATGTGCAGAGTATTTCCAGGTGAAGTTAGGAAAATTCTCACTTCTGAATATCTGGAGACCTGATGCCATGTATGTGAACTGGGATCTGCGCACACGAGGCATCTTGCTTTGTGTATGCTCTCAATGTACATAACAAGAAAAATAAAATAAAATACATTCATCAAGAATCAAGAATCATAAGATACAACAGGGATAGTCATAGGTTACTAATAAGCACTACTAATAAGCAATAAAATCTAATACTCAAATACTAATAAATTGTAAAGATACAAGCAACGTGTCATAAGCGAGAAGAGATATGAACTAGGAAGGGTGAGAAGAGTAATAGTAATTCAGACTTGGTAATAATTTGACAGTGTTATGGAAATTATGCAGAGTGGTAAACCATTTCTATTTGTTTGACCCATCTG
>JANHGC010001991.1:364171-381020 GCA_027560395.1 Boaedon fuliginosus
ACATACATACATACATACATATATAATATATTATAATATATTATATATATTTTATATATATAATATATATATAAACTAATACTTACAGTATATACTATATATTTAATAAATGTGAAATATTCCAGTACTTATAAATATTTAATAAAAAAGCAATATAACTATTATATAAATACTGTAAAATTTATGGATGAGATAATATAGTTCTTGACACCTAGTTTTTAAAAATTTCTTATGCAGCTGAAATTAAGTAAAGCAAAAAAATGGTGAGAATTTTATTAAGGTTAATCTCAATATTAATGTTTTAACTTTGTTCATTTAAATAAATTAACCATCTAGCATAATGACTCTATTAACGCTGCAGTATCTGAATCCAACCATTATATCTGTATATGTGAGTGTGTGCATTCATGTATATATAATAGAAAAAGAAAAAAATTATAATATACTTAAATTATATATACAACTATCAATGTTTTTTTAAAGAAAAAAAGCCTACTGCCAAAAAAACCCTACTTCCTGCTGTAACAAAAACTATTATTTCCATGCAGATCTATTATTCAGGTTTATTTATCATGATTAAATATAATAAAGACCCTTTATTAATTCTTCCAGTCTTGATAGGAGGCTTGAAAATATGATACCTCTATGAGAGATGTTAATTGCAATATTAGGTTCTGATAGCTCATGTCCTTCTTTAAATTTTAAGACATGGTACTATTTACAGCCATAAATACATCACCAAACTCAGATATCTGTGGTATAATTAGTGCATTAGTGGCAATGCATAATTATGGATGCTAGTAAAACCTATTGCTACACTAATCTATCATGCATTTTACAATATTTCAGAGAAAACTCAGCTTCCAAATGCATCAGAGATGAAACTAATTATAGCCTATATTCACTCACTGCCCACCACTCCTATAATTATTATATAAAGAAGAATAACATTTTAAGAAAGGAATATCAATATGTAAAGATTGGACAAGTTGCTATGAACATTCAAAAACCATCCTAGAGACCTGACTAAAAACATTCCATATCAGTGTAAAACCATACCAGAAATGTGTAGGATGACTTTTCAAACCCTTTTACAATTCATGTGATCAGTTGCAATATACTCCACAGTCACAAATTAGTTATCTCAACCATGGTGTGATCCATTTTGCCTTGAGTTTTTAGAACCAATGAAAAGAAAACTTACCCATCTTGATTTGAGTGCCTTTCATTCTCTTCCTCCTCTCTCTCTCATTTCCACCCTCCCAATTCATGTATTGTTTTGTCAGGCATACTCTCATAAATTTATTTCCCACTGTTTCCCCTTCTTGAGGTTTCCCCTTCTTTGCTACTTTGCAGCCAGCCTTCTCCTGACTTAAATATCCACAGCTGTTACAAGTCTACAGGAAGCTTTTTTCATAGGCACTGATTAAAGTCTCCTGCTTGCTTGAGCTTGTCTGTTTTGGTTTGGTCTCTGAATAGTAGTGGTGCTTGTGTGTTTTCTTGTTTCTTAAATTGTCTAGATTGTGTGTGATCTCTGTATTAGTTTCTCATCCTATTACTTCTGCTTCACTATCCATGAACAATGTTATTCTGCATTTGCTTCTGTCACTGGCTCAGCAAGCAAAAGTGATTTTCTTCACCAGATTTCCAGTGTTCCACAAGAGAGAAAGAGAAAATGGTTTTTCCAAATAATATTTGTATTTAAGTAATAGGGGTTGATGGTGTATAAAATATGGAGAGCAGCTCTAATAGACATAATGTTGGACTGGATCCTAAATTGAGGACAGATTCCAGCTCAGCATTTGCAAGTGTTTTTTTCCCATGCTGCATTGCCCTTCTCTTAAGTGGAATATTGTTAATTTTTTCCCCTCTCCCCTTACTAGATTTGGTAAAGAATTTAATGTCTGAATATACAACCCTGCTACATTTGTTATTGTATGGAGAAGAACACTGTTCTCAGGCATCAGATGATCCATAAATTAAAAGCAAATCTAGTCTATTAAAATAGAATCAAAACTACTTTTATATTTTCCGCAATTTTTATAATAGGGTATTACTGTATATTTCATTAACAGAGAATATAAATAAATGGGTGTTGGTTCAAACACAATTGCTTTACAGTTGCAACAAAACAGATATTTTTAGTATCCCCCACTACCTATTTTTCTTTAGAACGTGAAATGAAAGACACAGTTGCAAATAGTACTAAAAATAAATAAAGAGGATAATGGAAAAAGCCAATTTGACTCCTCAAAATATCTAATGTGGATCTAAAAACAAAGTAGTGAAAACATTGGGAGCAGGGCTTCTAGAATTCCTTACAATCCCTTAGCAATAGGACTAATTTGAGTCACATGACTAGAAAAAAGACCAAAGCAGAACATAGGAACACCATAATGTTCATTTTTGAGATCCTGTGCAACTACTACTCTGACTGGAATTGGGTTTTTTTGGGGGGGAGTGGGGATTTCCTTCCTGACTTTTTGGCTGAAACCAGCCCTATTTCTTATTTCTATTGGCCCCTCCTCTCCTCCCAAATGTTCCATTCAATCTACAGAACTCTGAACTGCTGAATGATACAGATACCATTCAAAAGAGAGGGCAGCTCCTAACAGTTGCTCAATGAAGATGCCCAAATGCTAATGTTGGAAGTTGGAATTCACCCAAGTTGGTACTTTCCTAGAAAGATGAAATATTTTGGGATACACTAAAAAGGCAGAATATGGGGCAAGTTCAAAGCCCAACAGAGGTTATAAAACCAAGGGACTCTCAGTGGCTTTGCCCTTTTCACCCACGAGCTCCAAGGCATGTGATCCTATCCACCATTAAACTATCTTTCCAAACAGCTTCCATGTTTCCAGAGTGTTTTTTCCCCACTTGGAACTGAACCCAGAAGGATATTTCTTCCAACACAGGCTTCCCAACCAGTAGATATGTGTTTCATTGTGCAGTTGTGAAGAACAGAAAGAAGCAAGAGATTAAAGTTTGAGAATGATAATTATGAGCTCATTTTAATCAACATAGGAAAGTCCAACCAATGCATTTCAATATGACCAAAGTTTAAACAACTGTTTAAAACCAATGTTTTCCTTATATGGTCTCCTTTTTATTTTATTTTTCAGGTTTTGGTAGAGGTTTAATCTTTCTGTGCCAGTGATATCATGAAAAAAGGAGAACTAAAGATACAAATAAGAAAGACAAGAGTATCACCCAAGGCAGCCTTCCCCAACTTTTGTTATCCAAATATGCTATGATTACAACTTCCAACCTTTCTTCAGCTGTTGCTGGCTAGGAATTTTGTGGTTTTAGTATAATCAGCTGGAGGCACAAGAAAACTGATAGCTTGCAATCTCATGAAAACTACACCAAGTTTAATGTGACCTGCATACAGATGTCTCGTATGATTTAATTAGCTAAACCAATGGTAAACTACACATGGCTAAATGTACACATTTTAAAACTTCCATTTTCTTTTAATTGTTTTTCTCATTGTTGTAATAATGTCTTGACTACCAAATGAAAGCTTATTCGGGTAATTCTTGCAGCATACACATTTCTTCAGCCTGTTTTGCCACAAGTCTATTTAGAGCTGTATTAGCAATGCTGTGTTCATATTCAAAGCAAGGATGCTAACCATGTTATATAAAAAAAAAGCTTTAACTCATAAGGATATGTCTTAAAAAATATGAAAATGACCAGAAATAAAGTTAGAGAAGGAGGACAAGAAGTAAAGGAGGTGGAGTGAAGTGCTTTAAGGTGAATAGAAATATAAGTAGATGTGTTCCTTCAGTTAACTTTGAAAATAAACCTAAATTACAGGTAGTCCTCACCTTACAACAGTTTGGTTAGTGACTGTTCAAAGCTACAACAGCACTGAAAAAAGCAACTTGACCATTTTTTCACACCACCATTGTAGCACTCCCATAATCACATGGTCAAAATTCAGACATTTGGCAACTGACTCATTTTTATGAGGATTTCAGTGTCCGGGCATCATGAGCCATGATGGCACAGTGGTTAGAGTGCAGTACTGCAGGCTACTTCTGCTGACTACCAGCTGCTTGCTATTTGGCAGTTCGAATCCCACCAGGCTCAAGGTTGACTCAGCCTTCCATCCTTCTGAGGTCGCTAAAATGAGGACCCAGATTGTTGGGGGCAATATGCTTACTCTGTAACCTGCTTAGAGAGGGCTGTAAAGGACTGTGAAGCGGTATAGAAGTCTAAGTGCTATTGCTATAAGAAGGTGACAGAATTTTCAGGGCAATCTGAAGTAATAGTCAACCGCATCAAATGGCGGATCAATTACAGCCCTCCTCCTTTTTAACCCCTGTGTGTAAGCACTGCATGTGTGTAAAAAGAGGCAGGGCTTTAATCCCTCCGGTAGCATCTGCCATTTTGAAGCCAGTGAAAGAACTAGAGTAGTGGCTGATGGAGAGGTGTTGGACTATATCAGTTTGAGTACCAAATCTATATGGATTATTAGGTTTCTGGTGTAGTAGCGCCACCAAGGAGAGGTGGACAAGTTGTCTGCTGTTGCTTTAAAACCTCTCTGTGCTAGAAGCATTGCCTTAGGAAACATAGAAATATGTTTCTAATAGAATTTCTTTCCTAATAATTCTTTGGAAATAACTGCAGAATAAATCATAAAATAAACATGTCACTACTGAATAGCAATAATATTTCTACCCATTCTTCCATTTGTTGTTGTTGTTGTTGTTGTTATCCAATATAATATTTTAGGGTACAGAATATGAAAGCCGTTCTCACATACGAGAGTTTTGGTAATAGTCATCTGATTAGCGGTGATGAAAAACAATGGTTGAGAAAAGGATCAAGGGAGCAAAGTGTTCTTTTCTTTTTGTGGAAAATGATATGTTGCTATAGACTCTATTAATCCAGCGTCTGCTTCTTTCTTCTTAGCAAACAGCTCCCATTTTGTGTCCAATTGGGCATTTGTGCAGCTGCGGTGCTTAATCTTGATTTGCGCTGTCAGATTAAATTATAAGCGCTTCAATTCATGATCCAATTGACGTGGATTAACAGCATACTGTGTCTGGCAGAAATGCTTTGTACATGATGCACAGGAATATTTGATGTTACCATTGTATACATGAAACCTCTGTCTCAGAGATATAATCAAGAAGGAGTGACTTAATGAAACCAGTTGGATTTTCTCTGAGGAAAGCTTGCCCTCCCCCTTCTCCCATTAGTAAAGTTCTTCTTTCATTGGAGGACTGGATTAAATTGCAATAATGAGCTGTGTTGGCATAGTGGTTAAAGTGCAGTATTTCAGGCAAACTCTGCCCACAGCCTGGAGTTCGATTCTGAGGGGGCTCAAGGTTGACTCAGCCTTCCATCCTTCCGAGGTTGGTAAAATAAGGACTCTGATTGTTGGGGGCCAATGTGCAAATAATGGTTACATTGTAAACTGCCAGAAAGACCGCCTGCTGCCACCGTATGCCTCCCAGCGCCCGGTGAGATCCCATAGAGAGGCCTTGCTTCGAATCCCCTCGGCGAAGCAGTGCAAGCTGGCGGGGCCGCGAGTGCGGGCCTTCTCGGTGGGGGCGCCGTTGCTCTGGAATTCGCTCCCCATTGAAATTAGGACCATTTCCAGCCTACCTGTCTTCCGCAAGGCTGTCAAGACCTGGCTTTGTAAACAAGCGTGGACCTGATTCCCTATACCTCCCCCCGGAGACGATATGCCGGTGTGATTGGGTGAATGAATGTGTTTTGATGATTTCTATGTATAGGACTGTTTTATTGTGATTGTTCGCCGCCTCGAGTTCCCCTTCGGGGTGAAGAGAGGCGGGGTATAAATTTAATAAATAAATAAATAAATAAATAATATTGTATTCTGGAGCAAAACCATTAAAATTGTATCTCATATTTTTTTTACAAAAAATTGCACATGAAGAATGACTACCACTTGTCACCCCATCTGCTGCTTTGTTTCCTGAAAATGTCACATATATGTTGACCTTTAGCATACTCTTTAACTTGATGTCCTGAAGATGTGTGAACTTCAAACTGAAATGATTTCATGTGGTCTTGATATAATAAACCTATTTAAAAACCCACCTGAAATATAGATATATTGGTATTATGGGAACTTCCCATTCCTTAAACTGCAAGCCAACACTGCCAGATACTTACAGCCTCAAATGTTATGTGGAGAGAAATATGTCAAAAAATCTGGCCTATTTTAAGACTCTTAGAATACCTTTGGTCAGATATATATATATGTTGAGATTGTGATGCAGAAAAAGTGAACAGCATAGCTGAAATGAACATCTGTCTCAGTTAAACAGGAGCAGGAAATGTACCATATTCTCCCTGTTGAAATATGTAACATTTCAGTCGCAATTATTAGTACACATTTTGAATAATAAAGATATACTAATAATCAAAATTATATTCAGTTGGTAAGGGATGCAATTAGAAGCTGGTATCTTTAACCAATTCAACATAGTTTGTTCTTTAGACCTAAGAACTTTCCTAAAAATTATTTTGCAATATATACATAAATAAATTTTCAGAAAGTCTAGCAGTACTTCTTTAGAATGAGCAAAACAGTGTACTTCCCTTTTTCCCTTTAAACCAGTTTTAAATTTTGTTTCTTGTCTATTTCTTGCTTTCATCTTGGATGAGATCATCAATATTTTTGAAATTGTGAGATGGAAAGTTGATTTGCCTATTCCTAAGCATCCTCGCAGGTGTCAGTAACTGAATTCACATAAATGGAATGGAAAAGATAAATGATTGCCCCGTATCAAGATAAGCTGAAAGGGAGAAATTGAAGTGTTGATCAGCTTGGTAAATAATAAGCCTCTTTGCAGTTCCTAATAGCTTTTTTTTTTAAGAGGATCAGTCATAAAGATAAAAAGTGGATTAATGCTAGTTTTATTTGATATTATTGTTATGCAAGTTCAAGCAGACAGGCCTGAGGAGATGGGGGTGTTCCAGGGCCCATGGAGCTCAAAGGGGGCCCATGAAGGGAAATTTTAGCTGCCTAATGGCTGCCTCGAGTTCCCCTTGACCGGGGAAGAGAGGCGGGGTATAAATCTAATAAATAAATAAAAATAAACAAATTTAAATTTTTTTTTTTACAAAACTAAACTTAAAAAAAAACAACGATATTGGATATATACTTCATACTCTAGCAAAACCGCCTTGCAGCCTTGTTTGACATAACCTTTATTAATCTGAAACTCAGGGAACAGTTATTTATGTTATTCAGTCCAGATATGCAACGCTGGATGTCGAAGTATCCAACTTAAAATGCATGATTTCAGAACTGACAAATCTTTGGAACAGCTGGCAAAGTATTTGGAGCAAAGCAACGTATGTTGCTTCTAATTTGTGCATAGAAGTGAAACCCTCTGGAACTCGGGGTGAAGCAAAACGCAAAAGAAAGAGGTTCCATGATGGAGGTGCGAAAGAAGAAGCAGATTTTTCAAAACAAGATGAAATGGATGAATCCCCTGAGGAAGCATGTTTCAGAAAGTCTGTCTTCTATGTAATATTGGATAATGTTATTGGTGGACTGACTGTTGATTTCAATGCTGCAATGAACATTTCTGAGAAGTTCAGCTTCCTCAAAATCAACTGAAAGAAAAATCAAAATTATTGACAGATCAATATCCCGCTGATATCAGTGAAGATCTTGTAATGGAGATAAGCCATTTGCCATCCGTTCATCAAGCAAATTTTGAAGCGGGCCAACTGAGTCCATTGGAGCTACTGAATTGTTTGAAAAGATACAAGCTGGAAGGCCTCTTTCCAAATATATGTGTCGGCTTCTGTATTCTGTTAACAATTCCTGCCACTGTCACCTCTGCAGAGCACTCATTCAGGAAAGTAAAGCTGATAAAAAATTATCTAAGATCAACTACGTCACAGGGGCGACTGGTAGATTTGGCAAGACTCATTATTGAGTCTGATCTTGCAAAAACAGTTGATTTTGATGATGTTATTTACAATTTTGCCAGGAAAAAGACCAGGAAAGCATCTTTGTTTAGCAGAATATAAATGCTATTACATCTCAAATAAAATAAAAGTTATGAGCTTGTGTGTATTATTGTTTTTATTATCTTTTACAGTACCCATCCTCTTTTTAATATAATTGCAAGTATGTTTGAGTGTAATTAATAAATGTACAATTATGACATTGATTTATGTGTCCATGTATAGGTGAGGGGACCCATATTAGTCTTGTTCCAGCACTTAATAATTATTTCGGTGGCCCTGCAAGCAGAAAATCTAATCACTCTTGATAATAATTAAGAATGATTATGTGATAAGAAATGGAATTGATTTGCATGTATTGGGACAGTGGAGAACCACAGAAGGGAAAACTGATAGGGAATAGAATCAGATAGACTTAAAGCTTTATGCTAAACTTTGAGGGGGGGCTAGTTTAAAGTGCAAATTCTTCAATAGTAGAATCACAGTAAAGAGGTACTTCAGCCCAGCATACCTTCACTGAAAATGGACTCCTTATGGCCTTCTTGTAGAGAGTTGTTGATCACTTGCCTGTCTTTTAAAAGCCAAATCTTTTTCTATGGGTCTTTTCTCCTTTATGGGTTTAAAGTACTCTCTATCTGTCCTTGAATCAGCACAAAACAAAACGATTTGCTGGCCTCCTTAAACCCCTGTCCCGCCTCTCTTGGGTCTGTTCTGAGTCACAGATGGTGCCCTGATTGGTTCGTGATGGGCAAAATGACTGTTTTCTCCTCTGGCTTTGCTGAAGTCCCCTTTGAGTACTTCACCAGCCAGTGTGGGAATATATCCACCAGTCATGGCACAGCAGCAAGAATGGGGCGGATCCGAGTTCAGGATTTAACCTGACCTTTTCTATTTTCTATGCCAGCTCAGCTGGCTGCCAGAAAGCAATTAGAAGGTTATAAATCTGCCATGGACCAAAGATAAGCAAACTGGGTCTGCATTTCAGCTAGCTGAAATAAAGCAGCCTTCAAAAAGGCTCTTTTCCCCCCCAGTATCTTTGTAGACATACTGCATTTGCGATCCAACAGGCAAGCAGGGATTGAGACCAGTAAGCTGTCAATCAGGTGACAAACCCACTAGAGAAAAAGATGCGGGCTTAAAAGAAATCAAGGTCCAAAATGCAGTCACACAGGTTATTCATAGGGAAAAATTGAGTTTTTCATAAGTTGTTCTCAACACTGAACATAGGGAATGAACATAATAAATAAGCAGCATTGAGCTTACATTCAGTGCTCAGCTGACAGTCAAAACCATGGCTGTCATCACATTGTTGGCATTACATTTTTTTTTTGGCTGGCCTCGAACATCTTTGAAGTTCAGGTCTCTAATCCTCAACCTTCATGAAATGCCTAAGACTAAGTACAGATAGTCCTTGACTTATGTCTACAATTGAGTCCAACATTTCTGTTGCTAAGCTACAGGTAAGTGAGTTTTGGTAAGTGAGACAGGTAAGTGAGTTTTGCTCCTTTTTACGGCCTCTCTTGCCACAGTTGTTAAAGTGAACCGCTGCAGTTGTTAAGTTAGTAACATGGTGGTTGTGTGAATCTGGATTCCCCATTGACTTTGCTTGTTAGAAAGTCGCAAAAAGTAATCACATGAGCCCAGGACCTGCAACCATCATAAATATGAGCCAATTGCCAAGTACCAATAAAGAAGGATTTGAATTTTGATCACATGACTATGGAGATGCTTCAGTGGTGAAAAACAGTCATAAGTCACTTCTTTTTCAGTGCCATTGTAACTTTGAACAGTCACTAAACAAACTGTTATAAGTTGAAGATTACCCATACATGTAGTCCTTGACTTAACCACCGGTGTTCATCAATCATTCAAAATTACAATGGACTTAATGACTATGTGATTTGTTTAAGAATAAGATTTATTTTATGAGTGTAAGTGGCTTGCCTTATGACCATCGTAGGAATAGTCCTAAAAGTCCAGCCATGTGGCCAGTTGAGGGGCTCTGTGCACTTGTCAGATCTGTCAAAGTGAGGTCATTGGCTCTGGTTCTGTTGGCAGCTCCAATGACTGGACTGGTCATGGGAGTTGGAAGACCATATGTTTAAAGTTGCAAAGTTTGAAAAACAGTGTTCTAGAACAGGCGTCTCCAACCTTGGCAACTTTAAAACTTGTGACTTCAGTTGAAGTCCACAGGTCTTAAAGTTGCCAAGGTTGGTGACCTCTGTTCTAGAAGTTCCTTTCTGTTAATGTTCCAGCTTCTTTCTATCCACATTGAGCAGCTTGAGAAGGAAAATTAAGGAAGTTCATTGGGTGGAAAGAAGTAATTATGTTAATCTCTCTGCCACTTCTAAACATGAAATTACTTTCATCCATCCCGAACATTATCCTAGTGCATTTAGCGCAGTTTGCATTGGAAACTGCCGTATCAGAATTTTGTCTGTATCTGTACTTTTATTTTAAGCAAATATCATGATGGGTCTGTGACAAGGGCTGCAGAGATCCACTAAGAACATGGTACTACTGAAGGGGACAGAGTTATACATTCCACTCATTTCTTATTTCAGGTGTTGGGCTACTTTGAAAGTGAGTAAGAACACTCAACTCCCAGATACAGTGACTATGATCACATCTTTAAGATTTTATTCAGCAATATGTTAGTGGGAAAAATACAGCAGTATTAATTTATTATTCAGGTACTGTTTGAGCAGTTTCTACTGGAACAGCCAATGCAATAAGCTGAAGCAATATCTAGCAAAAGATAATTGTAATGAATCCCAGTTCAAGTGGGACTAAAGTATTGAACTTGGCACTTGAGCAAGGATGAAAGCAGAGATTTTTTGTGGGCTGAAGAAGCTTTATGATAGTAAAACGATACCAGGGGGAACCATATTTTGTAATTAAATTGGCATATTATGACTACAAATCATGAGAAGTGCGAAGTAATGAATATCATTTTGATGATGGCCTACTCAGTATGATTTTATAAATCAAGTCGGTGCTGTACCAATAGGTTGTTTAGTTCCTGTGAGCTGACAGCTATCCAAATGAGAGGAAAGAGAATTAGTTCAAATCATTTGTGTGCAGCTGAGCTGGATGGTACCAAATGCTGGTACCCGCAGTGGGTTTACATAAGATTTGTAGGGAAATTATAGGTCATTTTTCATTTGGGCTTTTTGTGTTGATGTCTCTTTCTTCCTTTCTGCTAGAGACACAAAAAGAATTTGCTCAAATCAGTTGCTCTCAGAAAGGCATTTAGATCTGTCAGTACCAATTATATTAATTTTGCTCCTGTTGAGTGCTTGAAACTTGCTCAATACTTTTGCAAACTAAGGAATGCACGCAAGGCAGAGAGGAAGTATAGATTTTTAAAAGTCCTATGAACTTGCTATTATTCTATCATTAAACCTCCTAATAGTGTTATATTGTAGCGAGTTTATATTGTGAAATGCTATATAGGATGCTACTAGTTTATCCAAGCCATTGAAAAATAGGGAGCTATAGGACAGGGATGAATAGCTGATAATCCAGGATGCTCTATAACCTGTTCTAAATTCTAATTATGCTGACAACGAATCTGGATCCCACCTACACAGTAAAGAAACCTCCATCTTTCTGAGAAAGATATGAATATATATTTAGGAATTCTGGCATTACAGTTTTCATTATGATAATTAACACAGGTTAATTAAAATGTCAAAGCTTATCTTCTGTCTCATTTCGGTTGCTTTGGAGGCCCACTTATGATATGTGTATCCTATTTGAGCATCTCTGTTCAGAGGAGTTAACATATCATTTGGCAACTCTGTGTTTATTATGTGTTTGTTTTCCTTCTTCTTTTCTCCATTGCTGGTCAGTTTACAGAGGAGCTATTTAATTTTGCTATCTAGTTTCGCCTGACAGTTTATGGCTTAATGATAGAAGGCAAGTGGGAGCTGAAAGTAGAGATCATTATGGTTTGGCTGAAATGAGAACACAGGATGCAAACCAAAAGGCAAAAGACGTACCATTTCAACTTTATCTCATTATTTTTCTTTGCCCATCTGTGTGCAGTATTTTCTCACACATAGGGGACAATGGTACATGTGACAAGAATCAAATTGAGGGTTTGTATATATAGGGACCAACACCCTTTATTGTTAATTTTTTATTTAATATGCATCAATTAGTTGTATGTGCCTGTATGAAACACGGGGAAAAACATACAGGGTTTTCAACTATTACTCTGCTTCAAAACTGATTTATTTTATAAAAAATATATAATCAGTATTAATTTAATGATCTGCACAATCTAAAGACATTATGGAAAAGACTAGAAAATCTGGACAGAGTTCTATTTCAGAGTTTCATGCACCAACCATATGATGTGTTTAATGCAGTCTTCCTCCACCTGGTAGTCTCCAAACTATGTAAGACAATATCATGTCCCCCTCTGGGAAGAGACAAAGATTTTGAAGGAGCTGAAGTGGAGAAAAAAATGTTTTCAAGATAGCTGGAAAAAGCTAGCATTCTGATTGTTGATCAATGCTGGATGTATTTCCTACTGATTTTTAAAAAGTATGTCTATGGATTATAAACTTTGTCTTGAATATGATTAGCAGAAGCGAATAGTATCCATTTAGTATATGTTAGAAAGGGACTCTTGGTCCAGGCTCCTGAACAGTTTCATCAGGACCTTAGCCTGGTTGGGATCAGTTAAGACATGGATGAGGTTCCACAGCTCATAGTAAGAAACCTAGGGAAAGGAAGAAATGAGAACTTGGCCCCAGCCAAGGCACAGCCCATAGCTGTCCTCTACACCACTGCCCCAATCCCTGTGACACTACCTTCTTAAAATTAGGTGTGATCACCTGTTCACCACAACTTTGCACATTTTTGAGGTAGGGTTTGTCTTTCACTAAGATGTATCTTTCCCTAATCCAAGTTAAGAATTCAATGTAACTTTCAAACCACAGTGCCTAACCAAGGAACTAAACTGTTCTGGCAAAAACTTGCTCTTCTGTTCTGTTCTCTCACCTGTAGTTTCAGTAAACCTTTCATCCTCAGCTGGGCCATATAAGCAGCTCTTACTTGTTTAGGCTCTAATTTCTCTTTCTAGCATGAGGAACCGGCTCTCTTCTCTGCCTGGGCAATGAGTTGGATTGAAGCCAGCAGGCTATGGGGAGGGGGCAAGAGTTGCTTGAGAAGGCTTGAGAAGGCAATCCAGCAGGTGCTTTTCTACGCTGTAGGTTTCTCTTGGTTGATCTTTGGCTTCTTCGTCGTGTTCCTTTTCCAACCCCCCATAGTTGCTCCTTCTTCAGAGCAGCATTTATGCTCAGCAGGTACTGTATCTGCAGGCGCTCATAGTCTGCTGTTGTGGCTTATTCAAAAGGAGGCTGGTGTTTTCTCTTCACATATTCATTATTAATGTAGCTAATATAAGTTTACTTTACACATCCTGATTCTGCCCTTTTGGGGAATATGGTTTCTGGCAGATATCTGTCCATACCCTTAAGCAAGTATTTCACATAAACACATTAATTGGCAAAGTATCTGGAGGACCCTTTTTACCTAGAGATGGGAAATCTTTTAAGTTGATAAGTCTGGATAACAAAGCATTGTACAAGAATCTTGGTTGCCCCCCCCCTCATCTACTCTTGGGAGATAGTTGTCTTATATTGTAGCTAGTCTTCCTTTTAGGTAAATATAATATTTAACTTCAGTTGAAATCTGGCACTATGTCATTTTCAAAGCTGGAAATGAAAGGATCCGCTTACAAAATTTAAACCCTGCTGGAGGATACTTTAAGTGAGGAAACCGAGATAATGTGCATTTTTCCCCATTACGGATACATGACTGCCTTTGCCAGCCCATTTTGTATTCCATCTGTGTAGCTTGCTGGGACTGCTGGCTACATTTATGATTTTCTGCTTATTTCTACTTTAAAAAAAACTACTGGCTATTTAAGTAATAAGGTACAGAAGCCGGAGACAGTCAACACGGCACTGTGCTTTCCATTTAAAAACTGCAGGGCAAGCACTTTCATTTTTTAAGTGAGAGTAGTTACTCAAGTATTATAACCCTGGTAGGTGAATCCTGCACTGAGTAAGTGCACCTTTTTTGACATTCACTCTAAAGTAGAAATTAGTTGAAATTCCTTTGTGTGCATCATGATGTTTCTGATTATGTCACAGTGTGTTCTTGAATTTCTAGTTGTCTTTGGTTGCAAGTGCCTAACATGGTTTATAGTTATATTTTTGATGACTTTTAAAAACTGACATGGGTTTTCTTTCTGCCTGCCTTGCTGTCACTTTTATTGGTTACATGCCAATTTTGCAAATTTGTAAGCAAGATTGTAAAAATAGGTCTATCCATATAATTAATCCTTCAGCATATTTCCCTGTTAAAGGTAAGTTATTAAAAGCAGCAAACCGTCCTGGTTGTTGGGATGGTTAGATTACCTTGCAGCAACAAAAAGAGAAAGGTTTTAATTAGTACTTAGCTGACATGCTTTGTGATGCTTCTTATGATAGTTTGTGTGAAGTAAGCAAAGTGTAGCCATCCGTTTGGGGATATTATCAAAGAAAATGTACGCTATAATAAAACGATCTTTTTCATTCTACTCAAGCATCCCATATAAAAGAATGGGAAGAAAAATGAAACATTTATCTTTAGACAGAGGAATTGAGTGTGTTTGGTTTTTCTTTTGATAAAGATGTTGTTCTAGAGATGTTGGAGTCACACAAACCAATGTCAGTAACAAGAAGGACACTAATCTTGGCCCTCATTGATGGTAAAGGGACTTTTCTGGCAATTAAGGAACTTGAAATATCAGCCCTCCATCCATAAATACAGCTCTCTGTTACAGAAAATCATATCCTACATCTAAAGATGGACATTCATTGTTCCTTGATTTACGTGACTCCTGCTAAAGGCTGTCGTGTGAAATTCATTGGAACTTGTTTTCCAGAAAGTGGAAGTTTTTCTCAAATGAGTTAAGTCTGAAAAAGTAGAATTAAGAAGGGAAATAATCAGAATATAATTATGAAAATATATTCTTACGCTCTTCTCCTCGAATATAGATGCTTATAGGCTATATATGTACTTTTGCTTTTTCATTTCTGTGATCAGCAGAAGTTGGAACTCCCATCTAGTTTTCCCTACTACTCAGTTACTCAGTCAATAGTTATGCTGTAAGAAACAAACCAATCTCTGCTATTCAAAGTGGGGAGAAAATACTGATCTTGATAAAATCATTGAACTGAGCTAATGGGGGAGAAGAACATTTATTTATTTATTGCTTCCTTCTGTGATTTCTGTTCTGCATGCACCTATAGAATACTTAAGAGCCTTTAGAAGGAAGGAGAGTCCTTCAAAATTCTTTTCTCCACCTCCAACTCAGCAATCCCTTCAGGATTTGCAATTTGTAGCCATTAGACACCTTAAAGTGAGCCTCCACAAAGGTTGTGTAAGACCCAGTGCCAGTTTCATAAACCAGAAACCAGTTTAGCTCAAGCTAATGATGATTTAGGGAAAAAATAGCTGCTGCTTCCATAGCATAGTATATTAACAATGGAGAGGGCATTGGTTTCTAAAAGAAGGAACTAGAAATGAATAGAGTTGACTGGGCTGTGCTTGCACTGTGCAGCAGGTGGTGGCAGTTACTATGAGACAGAGTAAAAGATGCACAGTGCATATCAGCCGGCAAGGGATTTGTATTAACACTTTGCAAATACAACATGCATAATAGTAAGTCTTTTAGTCAGCGATGGCAGTGATGGAATAGAATTGGTATCTGTGCCTTAGTGAAAGTAAACAATATATAACGTTGATGAATAGAATGAGGGACTTTATGAGATACGTGTTGGATTAATGGGTTGCCAGGAGAACAGGATACCAGTCTATTAATGGTCATAAGAAATTTCCAACATTACAGTTTTAACCAGAAGCCTGAGCATCCCCTACCCCCACCTTTGTGTACCTTCTATTAGGAGCTTGTGTTTTTCTATCATCTGTCTGCCAGCATTCCTCAGCATACAATGGCCAGACACCTCTAATGCCATGTGGAGAAAAGAGAAATGATTTGCAAGCGACAGCTAAATACAGTCATTGAAATTCTCTGTAGTAGGTGGGTGGGGAAGAAAAACCCAAGCATGAGGGCTTTCAAGCCAACTTGGTTAATGTCCGCTTCATAGATGCATCCCCTTCTGCCATTGTCATGACAACTTAGGGGGAAGGAGTCCCTTGTTTTGCTGAAGGTCTTTTTGAAAGTCTGGGATAAAGATGGGAAAAAAAGTCTAAGTAAGAGGTTGACTGCTGGGTTGCTGGCATCTTAATACTGCTTGTCAGAGAGCCTGTGATCCTGATCACGAGTTTCTTTCACCAGCTTCTTTTAATACGGTCCGGATTTTGTTTTTTGTTTTTTGTTTGCTTTTATGGGTGAATGTTCAAGAAAAAGTTGGGGGGGGGGGAAGAATTAGAAATAGCCAACTTTCTGGTTGCAGTGGTATTCGTTAATTGCTATGGGGCAGTGATAAATGTGGGGTTCTGATTGTCACGGTGTGCAGGTTGCTGTTTGAGGGACACTGGGTATGACTTCACCCATTCTCTGAACCAAAAAGCAAATAAAACAAGCTAAAGTGTAGTCATGTTGCAGTAAACACAACAGGTAAGTAGATTTCCTAGCGAAACAGTCCTGAGGTACTGGAAAAGCAAAGACAAACCATAGCTATGTAAATGTAGGTCCTTTTTTACACAATAGTGTCCCAATCCTTGTCAATATCATTAATGCACAGGGAGAAGTTCAATCTTATCCTACTTCCATATCGCAAAGAGCCTCGGTGGCGCAGTGGTTAAATGCAGCACTGCAGTCTCTGCTGACTTGTTCAGCAGGTTGTTAGATCGAATC
>JANHGC010001991.1:381948-393690 GCA_027560395.1 Boaedon fuliginosus
GAGGACCCAGATTGTTTGGGGTCAATAAGCTGACTCTGTAACTGCTTGGGGAGTGTTGTAAAGCTCTGATAAGCAGTATATCTGTAGCAACAGCTGTTGTGTGCAATGAAATTTCATGCTATCCTTAACATGTGTAGCATGACATCAGAGATTGTCAGCAGTCCTTTAAGTTGCATGATGGGCATAGTAGACTAAGAGTTTATATAGATAGCATACAATACTCATGTCAGTTGAGATTCAACACAAGGAAATAACTCAGTGCACGTGCTTTTGTACAAGTAGGTTGGGAAGATGGCTTGAACTGCTTCATTAATTTCTTTGGAGAAGCACAACAAACCAATGTACTTTATTTTAGCATCCAAGTCTCAGTGTATTTTCTCCCAGAGAGAGCTAGAATAGCTAAAATTCCTGATGAGTGAAATCAATTCTTTTCTCTGTAGCTTCAATTAAGCAGCACTGCAGGAGTCTAAACCAGATTCTGTTTTTCCTCTCTACATTTTATGCCCACCAAACTCTTCTAGTCATTAAAAACAAAGATCTTCACACAGTTTTTTCTTTTCTTTTTTTAAATAAGCAACTTTATTAAATTTCAGAGGAGATAAAATACAACTTAACAACAAAAAGGGGGAGAGAGAATCAAAAGGGGAAAATGTTAAAAATTGGGGGGAAGGGGAAAGAGGAATAAACAAACAAACAAACAAAAAAAGACTTCTGACTTTCCTCAATCCAGACAGAAATGTATAATAAGGCAATCTCTTTGCCTATGTTAAACATAACATAATCAATATCTTATATCATAAATATATAATCAATATTTAACAGCCTATGCGATATTTGTACAATCTTAAACAAATCCAGTTATCAGTCATTATTTCAAAAATACTTTATTTTCAAGCAAGATTTTAAAAATAATCTCTAGTTTAAAAATAAGCATAACAAAAACTTTTAAAAAGTAAATTTTAATTCATTTTCCCAAACCCATTCTTTCGTTACTAATTTTTATATTTGTTTCATCTCTGTAAATGTTATTACCTCACCAATATAATCCTAAAAAGTATCCCATATTTCCTCCATTATATTCATCCGCCATAACAAAAAATCCCTAATCTTAAATACATATCATCTTTACATACTTATATAAATCTCATTAAAATACAGTTAATAATAAACTTCCTTAAACCCACATAATTAAGAATAATCAATTTAATATTGTATTCCAGTCTTACAAGTCTAACTTAACTCACCATCAATTAAAAACTCAAAAGTCTTTCTTTCATTCCAAGTAGAATTATGTATTCTATTGAAAATGAATGTATGATAGTTGTAAACCAATGTACCATTTTCTTATACTGTTGTTGACTACCAGTAGGAGAAAAATGTTCCTTCTGATCAAACCTAATGGGCATATTTAATGAATGTTGCTCAGTTCAGCAGTTTTGGGACAGCCCATTTTACTCTTTGTGTTTAAGGTCTTTTGTAGAATAAAGTGCTATGGGGGGCAAGAACCCATACTAAATATAAATATGATTTGTGAATGTTTGACACACCGAGCATAGTTTTTTTTATTTTGAAATGAAGTTAAATAGAGCATTAAATATTGGCCACTGGGGCTTTCCTTCAAATGTTTGGAACAAAGGTTTCTTCTTCAGATTGCGCATACATGTGAATGCAAGAGAATATGTGAAAAGACATTATATATAAAAGGTACGGCTCAAAGTCTGTTTTCCCCACTGGTTGAAATAGATGTAACTGGAAATGTGCATCAGTGTGAAGATTATTGATGTAGCAACAGGTGATTCTCTGTCTTCTTATCTGGCAATGACAAAAAAAGAAGTTGGATCATGTGTGTTGTAATTAAAGTTTTGGTAATCTATGAGCACTACTCTTCGTTCTTTGATTCAGATACAGCCAAAACATAACGTTCCTTTTCAATTCCCTGTTTCACCTTTCCTTCTCTGAACCATTTATTCATAAAAACTTCAGATTTAGCAAATCTGCCATTAAAATAGCATTTTTACCCACAAGATTGTGAGCACATAGATGTATATCTGTGTATTTGTGCACCACATTTTTAAAAAATGATCTGCTATTTTTCATAGTCATAATTTGGACATTTTCAGTTTAACAAATTATCAAACTTTTGAAATTATGTATAACCTCTATCACAGGTTTTGTAATAATAAACTGTTATAACATCATATAGATTACCTGAGTTTAGGAAGAATAGGTACACCTACTAGGTTCTTGTGCTTTTAAAAAAATGTTTATAATAAAATAAATGTCGGATCAGTAACTCTAGCTTTGTACGCTTTAGGCTGCATTGCGTTGTGTTGGAGTATTTTGGTACTCCCCCCTCCCTTTTCAGAATACTTAATTCTCATATTAAAAATCTTTGAAAATCAGGTCTAATTAAAAGATATTGATCCAAGGTAACATGATGCTTTTAATTATTACAAGGAAGCAAGCACAAAACGTGATTAATCAGAAGTTCTATTAATCAAAGAAAATCTCATTCACAGAATAATAGTTTTAGCAAAAAAAAATGAACTTTTGGGAAGTTGTTGACATGCTTTAGGGAAGTATGGCAGGGAAGCATCCCTTGGAAGGAAATTTCACAAACCTACATCCTCTTTCACAGGCTGTGACATGATTGCAATGGAATACAAATTCAGTGCATAAGCATATACAGTAATTTTCTATAGTCATTTCTATCAAGCCTAAATCACATTGTACTTTGAATAAATCAAAGTACTGACTATGTTTTATGAAACCTGCCTTTTTCATTCACGGAGCATATCCTAACACTGCAAAAAGTCAGCAATTAAAATGTTGACAAATGACTGGAAATATAACTGCTTTATAATGTAAATGCTGAATTATAGCTTAAAGTATTTGAACCCATTGATTACCATAAAAGCATAAAGAAGATTGACAAAGTGGAAAGGTGTGAAGCACCTCTTTTGCAATGATTATTATGAGATGAAAGTGATCCTGGATACCACATAATAACCGCAAAAGATGCTATGAGTGATAAGAAGGAAAATAGTGACAGTGATACGGATGAGAAGGAACAATTATCAACGCCCCCCAATCAAGTTGTTCTGTAGATCATTTTACAGATTTCTCAGTTGATACTGAAGTCTAGATTTATTTATTTATTTATTTATTTATTTTTGTTTGTCAAACATATATAAGATAGCAGGTATAAGTATAAACAAAAACATGAAAAAAGGAAGTAAATACAGGTAAATGGGGACAGTTAGACAGGGACGGTAGGCCTGCTGGTGTGCTTATGTACGCCCCCTTTATGGACCTCTTGGGAATGGGGTGAGCCCCACGGTAGACAGTTTGAGATTTGTTACTCCCTCTTCTTTATTTTTAGGAAGATAATCATACCAAAGCACTACAGTGCCAAAACAATTATCCAAAATCATTATCATTGTCTAAATTAAACATTGGTTCAGAGTTTATGACTCCCACCCTTCTTTACCACAAATTACAACAAACATGGGGCCCAAGGAACAAAAATTCTCGAGCTGTAGTAATATATTCCAGAACACCACTATCAACCACAGTAATATATTTATTTACTTATTTCATTCAACTTCAGTAGTCCCCAATGCCAGAATGATTCTGGGTGGCTCACAATTCTCCAAAGATAGCAAAATACTCTAAACAATAAATAATAAACAAAATGGGAAGTTCAGTCAACAACAGGGAAAGCCAACAAAAACAGAGTCAAAAGGGGACTCCGTCTATTCTTTCCTGAGCCCTGGGAAAACAGGCTGGTATTCACGGTTTTCTGGAATGCCCTCTTAGTGGGAGCCAGGAAGATTTCAGAGGGCAACTCATTCCAAAGAGATACTGCTTCATCACCAGGTGTGCTTTGAATAGGAGGGAGACAACCTCTGGTGAAATGAGGAGAACCAACTCGCATATTTTTAGTGGAGACATTATAGTTGAATTTGGGAGCTGAATGTGTTGAAATTCTCTCTGGAAGAAGAGTTTGGGAAGAGTTTGCCCACATGTATTTCAGACAGTTGGTTTTTATAAGCAGATAGCAAAGACTACATTTTTGCAGCTACTTCCAATTTGCTGGAAGTTGCAGGTTCCAGCAGGCTGTAAACAGTACTCAAGGTTTAACCAGACTTCACCTTTAAAATCAGTTTTTGAGTTTCCTTATCCCCCCTCCCCTATTTCTGAATTGCCCATCTCCATCTTTTCGCTTTCTGAGCATTTCTTTAAGAATCACAGGTCTACCAGGAACTGGATGGGATTCTCTTCTTTTAAAAAGAAAGAACATCTCATATTTTCACATTAGTAAAAATCTTCATTTTATCTAATTTCTTGTAATATACAAAAACAGGTGATTTCTGAGTTGTTTCTGGAAAGCTTTGTAATTGTTAAAGACTTTGTGAAATTGATTTAAAGATAGACTTTGAAGTTAATTAGAAAGAACCTTTTGTTGAGAAAAATATCTACCTTGTTACAAAACAAGACATTGAAGGTTGATTACTAGAGCACAAATTGGCTACTTTAAAAGAAACGTTTGATTTATGGACCTGTGAACTGCTTGGACTTTTCAACTATTTACTAGAACCAAAAGCTAAGACTGCAGATGAACAAATTATTCTGAAGATAACTAACGTGAATTCTAAGGGGGATTTAAAAATTACAGATTATAATAAAGAGATGAAAATATTGCATTTACAAATGCAATTGGGTGAAAATAAACATTGTGGAGTATTTATTATTATTGTTGTTGTTGTTGTTAAATGTATTTGCTGTCCATCTTGTGGTTTGAGGTGACTGGCTACCCTTTTGAATGGAAATATAAGAGATTTAATGGAGTTACTTCATGAAAATTACAAATGGGCTTGAAAGGTCATAAGACGATGAGTACTTTGAGAGAAGAGGAAAAGATATTAGAAGCAAACAGGAATGGAATTTTATTTGTGGGACTTAAAGTTGGGTGGGAGAAAGAAGGGGAAATATAAAACTGGGTTATCTGATTATGATTAAATAACAAGTTTTTGTTTCTGGTGATGCATAATAGTTATCTTGATTGGATAGTCTCTTTTGGAACTGTCTAATGGTATAATGGATTAGTTTTGATATCTAAAAGGGTTATTATTTCTGGTAATGTTTAATAATTTTCAGAGGTTTTTTGCAATGTTTAATTGTTAAGGGATGGGTGAACAGACTAAATGGAAAGGAAGATTATATATGTATGTTATTAAGTATTTTTATTAATTTTTACTGGATCTTTGCTGGTTAGTAAAGAGAGCTGAAGATTTAGAAATGAGTTTATAAAGGAATGAAGAGGTAGTTGGTTGTGTTTTAAAAGACAGAGGTAAATTGTTAATGTTGAATGTATTGGTTTTTCTCCTTGGGCCTGGTGTTATATTTGCTTTGGGTGGTTCATTATAGCAATCAAGATTGATTTGATTTGAAATAGCTTAGTCCCAAGTCGTACAGAGTTTGGTCAACCACAAAAAGCACGTTAAATTTTCCTTGGAATTGAGAAGTCTGATGCTGACTAGAAAACTCTAAGAATCAGCATGAATAACTAGAGTGAAATTACTCTAATTATTATAAGTGTTGGAATTAAATTAACACATTCTCTGACAGTCTAACAAGCTAATTATTGTGGAAAAGTGATCAGTGAAAGATAAAGCAGGCAGCACCTAAAAGCAATGAAATAATTTGTAGTGTTCTTAGTTCTAATATGTTATTTCCACTAATAACAACCTATAAATGGGGGGTGAGGAGGAGCTGTGGTGGTGCAGTGGTTAGAATGCAGTAGTGCAGGCTAACTCTACCACAGCCAGAAGTTCAGTCCTGACCAGTTCAAGGTTGATTCAGCCTTCCACCCTTCTGAGATGGTTAAAATGAAGACCAAGACTTTTGGGGGGCAATACGCTGGCATTGTAAATCTCTCAGAAAGTGATTTAAAGCATTATGGAGTGGTATATACGTCTAAGTGCTATTGATATTACAATAAATCTAAAAAAAAGATGTTAATTCTTCAATCAGTTACTGGTATATAACAATAGTTTGTGGCTAATATTTCAAGAAAGGATAAAATACATTTCTCTGTTGCCACAAAAAAAACCCTCAGAATGTCTCACAACTTTGTTTTTCTAATTTAATCCGTTTACCTTTAAAAAAAATTCAAAGGTCGTGTGTGTCATAGGTCTTTGTAAGGACTATGTTTGTAGTTTAGGTTTAAATTATATTAAACAGCAGGTCTTTAAGGTACTATACAACTTTAAGCTTAAAAATATCACATAATTATTTCAGGAATTTTTGGGGTCTCTATTTTAGATGTATCATATTGATGGATTAGTATGGAGATGAGTGTGCTTAGGCATTCTTCAGTTGTCTTGCTTCTCTGAATTTCTGTGAAAGCTTTCATTCTACCAGCAAAACTATTACATGTATGTCAGCAAAGGCTCAACAGTGAACAAGCAGTGCAGAATTAATATCTAACATGCTAACAATAGTATCCTGTTCTCAGCAATGGTGAATTTCATGACAGTGGATCTTATAACATAGCACTAGCACTTAGACTTATATACCGCTTCACAGTGCTTTACAGCCCTCTCTAAGCGGTTTACAGAGTCAGCCTATTGCCCCCCAAAACCTGGCTCCTCATTTTACTGACCTCGGAAGGATGGAAGGCTGAGTCAACCTTGAGCCAGTCAGGACTGAACTCTTGGCATCAGTAGAATTAGCCTGCAATACTGCATTCTAACCACTGGGTTACCATGATTCTTAATAAACATGACATGCACTGATGCACAACTTTGGAAGCCAGTGGCTGTTCTAGGCATTTGAGAGATGTGCTTGGACTCACATCTTGAACAATAGAGTGAGGCCAGGGCCAAGAGCTTGCCAGGGCTAGGCAAAAAAGTAAACGTGCTTTAATACACTGTATGTATTTGAATGCAAGGAATATTATTACTTGCTATAGTTTTCCCTCTGAGCCACCAATTAAGTTTTGGGGATAGTAGATTACATATCTCTGATTAAACATCTAAAGCAATTTTTGTGCTTTGTGATTACTGTCCAAAATGGTAACTCTTCTCATTCTTAAGGACCCCCAGGAAGTTCCAGAACAATTGTATGCCTTGATTTCAGTAGGGCCTACTCGTAAGTAAATTTGCTGAGTATGCTTGGGATTTGCAGTGTGAAACACTGCTTAAGTGAACAAAACCTATTGGGTCGCTTAGCCTAGCAGTGTGATATTGTGAATTAATTTTTAGTTTCCTGTAGCTGTGTTGCTTGCGGAACATTTGTACTACCCAGCCTAAATATTATACGCGCCATATGGTTATCCTGCTTTTTGTTTAGAAATAGCTACTCGGGGGTGTACTTCAAGCAAGGCTATTTTGGCTTTGTTCACATGATACAGTTATCCATGATTTAGTCAACCATATTTTCTTGGTTTGCCACACCCTGAGTCATTAACTGTCCATATGGCCTGCGTTTGCACAACATGCTAAGCTAAAATCCGTTGAGTAGTTTACTGTGTATTGTGCCAATAGAAATAGAAAACAGCTGAGATTTTTTCAGCTTGCTGAATTGGAGTTTTCAGCTTCCTTACTTTCTAACCTGCCTAAAGGATTAAAAAAAGAAGAAGAAAGAAATGTCATTCAGTAGAATATAACTTGTGAGAGGATCATTTGTCCACAGTTATTGCTGAATGGAAACCCCTTATGGATTTTTTGCATAAAACAGGAAAAAAATGAATTTAGGATTTGTTTTTGGTCATTAGACGGGAATTGAAGTTTGCACAACTATGTGGGGGAATTCTGGGACTTCAATTCCCAGAATTCCCCAGCAGGAGGAGAGTTATATTGTAACCATAGAGTAAGAAGTCAGATTACAATTGTACTTACTGTGTAACTTATGCAGTAAATAAGATTGGAAACTACTTCTTTGTATCCTTTTTCTCTTCTATTTCTCTTCTCTTTTCTTCCCTTTTTTGCACTTTCACCTTTCTCTTTGATTTCTTTCATTACAATTTCTCCCTTTATATGAGTTTTTATCTTCTTTTTAAAATACCTAATAAAATTATGCAAAAAAATGAAGAGATCATTTGAACTGAGCCACTGAATGGAAAAAGAATAGAGAGAGACATAAAAACCAATGACATTAGGAAGATTGAAAGGAACAACCAGCTCCTTCAGGCATAAAAGATACCAATTTAAATTAAATATCTTCCTGGTTTGGAGCGACTGCATGCAGGGTTACTCACATGACACAACCATTCCAGCTATAAAACACTGAGTAGTAAAAAATCATTGAAATACAGTTGTTCTTGGAGTACATGGAGGAAGTTTGATGTTATTTGTCAGATATTATTTGCTCTACCAGAGGGAAAGCATTCCCAAATGCTTAACAGCACAATAGAAGTAGAAAGTGTATTGTTGCTGTGAGTGGTAATGGATGTTGACAATGCTCAACTCTCCTACCCCGCCATTGATGGAAGGAAGAAAAAGTGCTTCAACCAAGTTTCTAAAAATACCACGATAAGACAGTGAATGATCATAGACTTAGGGAATGAAAAAAAAAATCACATTCACAGGCCCGATCACACTGAAATTTTGGCCAGAAAGAATCTTTCCCTGCCACGGCAACTTTATCCACTATCCAATCTTTGGGTCTTAAATGTATCAGCCCACCATTCCTATTTGGCTGTTTCAAGGCCTGTGATATGATTATCTTAAGCAATGCTGACACTGCATCCCAATTCATAGCAAAGAAAATGGGGAAGATTTGAAATGAAGTAGTCAAACCTGCAAGCTCTTCCTGAGTACAGAGCACATGGAATCTTCTCTCTTAGGGTCTTGTTTGCAAGGCCAATAAGAGGTCTGTGGCGTTGATAACTATAGCATGCTTATTTCCTAAAGGAGCAAATAATATGACTGTACAGTTTGTGGGCAGTGAGGTGGAACAAAACACAAATCTTCCTCTTTGACAGTAGCTAGGGCCCAAGACAGTAGCTAGGGCCTTAACTCTATTTATTTATTACAACAACTCCAGTATTGTTATTGCTTCAGTGAATATCCTAAGTGTTGCTCATTTTTCACTATAGAGTATGCTAACTCTATCAGTCTCATGAGTCTGCATGAATTTAATGTTACAGTACATCGCTCTGAGTCTTCAGGCGCTGTAGATGAATTAGTTCACGGGTGTCAAACTCGCGACATCATGTCATGTGACATATCGCGACTTTCCCCCCTTCGCTAAATGGATAGGTGCGGCCAGCGCATGATGCATCCAGCCTGCAAGTTTAACTCCCCCGAGTTGGCTCATTCTAACCCTTTAATGGGGTGTGCCACCAGATAACCAGTTTATACCTCCATTTTTGTGTTGAATACATTTGTTATCATTTTATAATAATTTTATTCATTTTGTGCTGTTATCTCATTGCTTTTAAATCAAAGATTTATTAGATGTTAAAGTGACAGGAACCCTATAGGAATGCTGTGTGCCCCTTCCTCATTGATGGGCCACCCAAAGGGAGAGTGTTGAGTTGATCACAGGCAAAGCAAAATGGCAGCTCTAGGCTTCTAATAGCAAGAAATAAGATCTCAGGATTAAAAACTATTCTTTTTCCTTAAACCCAAGCGTCATGGATGATAGAAAATGGAGAGCCTACTTTTCTTTTGCCAAGTGAAGGTGCTCTAGGCTTCATCATTATAACTTTTTAAAGTGCATCTGTCCCTTTAAACAGACATATTTCATTTTCAAGAAAATTACCGGTAAATAAAAATGATTTTTCAACAGCAATCATTACAAGCTGACAAAACTGGTTATTGATAACTGCTGTTATGATTCAATATTTCAAAATCACATAATCCTGGATATTTTTTCAAGGGGATAACATGAGCAGTCCTCCTCAACCTGCACATTCTCCAGATGTTGAGCATTAATATTTCATTTTTGTTTGCTAAACTGGCCTTTGCTGAGAACTCCATTAATTGAAAAACACACAATAGAGTGAAGTTGAGCTGTCCAGTAGGAATTCATTTGGACATTTTTAAATAATTGGTTTGGAAATCAAGTTGCAAATACAGGTAGCCCTCAACCTATGGCCATAATTGGGACCAGATATTCTTTTGCAAATTAAGTGAATTGCACCTGATTTTACAACCTTGTTTTGCCATGGTTCTTAAGTGAATCGTTGCATTTGTTAAGTGAGTCACATAATTGCTAAGTGAATACAGTTTTTCCCATTTATTTTGCTGAAAAGTCAGAAGTCAGCTGGGAAGATTGCATACTGTATAACAATCACATGATCCCAGCATATGACAACTGTCACAAATATATGCTTATTGCCAAAAATACAAACTTTGAGCATGTGACTAGGGATGCTATGACAACCGTAAGTGAGAAGACCAGTCATAAGTCATTTTTTTTAGTGTTGTCAATAACTTTGAATGGTTGCTAAACAAATGGCTGCAAGACAAGGATTACCTATAATTATTAAATCTCTTTTTCATTTTTCCATGGTGCAGTGTACTGTTCTTGGGGTCACATTCCTAGAGTATGAAACACAAGAATCAAAGCTTTGTGAACTCTAGTTTTGGTCTAACCCAGTCTTGAAAAGTACAGGTAGTCCTCAATTTACGATCACAACTGAGCTCAAAATTTCCATTGTTAAGTGAAACATTTGTTAAGTGAGTTTTGCCCCATTTTAGGACCTTTCTTACCTCAGATGTTAAGTGAATCACTGCAGTTGTATAGGTTAGTAGCTGGTTGTTAGGTGAACGTGTCTTTTCCATTAACTTTGCTTGTCAGAATGTCGGAAAAGGGAATCACATGATCCTGGGACACAGAAAAGGTCATAAGTATGAACCAGTTGCTGAGCATCTGAATTTTGGTCACAAAATCATGGGGATTCTGCAAAGGTTGTAACTGTGAAAAACTGTCATGTCACTTTTTCAGTGCCGTTGTAACTTTGAACAGTCACTAAATAAACTGTTATAAGTCCAGGTCTACCTGTATAGACCATGTTTTTTTTTTAAATCATCTCTTTCCAAGTAATTGTCTACCTGCTTTTTTCTCCCTTACCTTTGGCAGCAAAGATAGTTCTAAAATGGATTAAATTGTTAATAGCTATTCTTATGCTTTTTTTTAAAGTGATGGTTAGATTGAATTCTTAAATCCATTTATAGTCCGATAAAGAGTTGCTGAACATGATTATCCTCATGATAAAATGATGTGAAAAGGCTTCAAGTGTTATTTCAACACTCTTGCAGTTTATTAAGCTAATTTTTGACTATTATATATTCAGTAGGCCTGGAGTTTAGAGAGCATTTTCTTTTCGTTTGGCCATGCTACAAAAACATTTTTGCTTATGTGCTATTTGTTTGACTTGGCAGAGTCTTGTTGTCTCCTTTAGCTCTACATCAAGGAAAATAAAAGACACTTGCACAAACCAGATTATCTACAATACCTTATCATAAAATTTCATGTTATTTATTTGTTAGATTTATATACTACAGTCTAATTTTATATATATAAGTCTTGGTGTAATCGGGTCTTTTCCCATGTAGGCTTGAGAAGTTGAAGTCCCCCCCTCAGCTCAGACACAGAAGCTGATTTAGGACAGACCCTCTCTCAATTTCCTTTGCAGGATTGTTAGTGAAAGGAAACTTGTGAGAAAGGAAATATATATATATATATTTCCTTTCTCACAAGTTTCCTTTCTCACAAGTTTCCTTTCAC
>JANHGC010001991.1:393790-404366 GCA_027560395.1 Boaedon fuliginosus
TCTGCTGACTTGTTCAGCAGGTTGTCAGATCGAATCCCACCAGGCTCAAGGTGGACTCAGCCTTCCATCCTTCTAAAAGGTCAGTGAAATGAGGACCCAGATTGTTTGGGGGCAATAAACTGACCCTGTAACCGCTTGGGGAGTGTTGTAAAGCTCTGATAAGCAGTATATAAAATCTGAGTGTTATTTGCTATCCATGTTGTAAGCCTCCCAGAGTCCTTCAGGAATTGGGCGGCATAAAAATGTAATAAATAAATAAATAATAAATAATAAATAAAAATGCCTCCATGCCACCGAAAGTGAAGGTTTGAGACTTAACGACAATTCAGCGCAAAGGATTTTTCGGATTGCAAACAGCTGAACTGTCCCACTGACACATAATCCCTATGTAATCCCTCGTCTTTTTATTTTGAGACCACACGTCCTCAACGTGCAAAAGGTCTAGAATATTAAATTAAAAACAACTGTAGGATTAAGACTTCAATTTGGGGAAGCCCTAGCGGCTCAAGCACTTTGAATGCGTCTGTATTGAAAATTCACAAAAAGCAACGAGGCAAATAAAAGGCTAGCACGGAAAGGGTTGGCCTCTGACTGTATGCATGGGTGTGGAAGAACCCCTTTCCCACCTCAAAATAATAAAATATTTATTTATTTATTTATTTTTATTCGATTTATACCCCGCCTCATTTCCCCATTCAAGGGCAACTCTAAGCGGCTCAAGGGGAACTCACACCTTGCCCTGGCAAACAATGTTACAGGTGGTCCTCGAGTTACAACCATTCATTTAGCGACCATTCAGAATGACCAGGGCACTGAAAAAACCTGGCTTGCAATCAGTCCTGCGCTTATGAGTGTTGCAGTGTCCCCACGATCATGTGATCAAAATTTGGCGCACTTAGCAACTGGCATGGATTTGCAACGGTTGCAGTGAGCCAGGCAGTGGTGGGATTCAATTTTTGGTGGCTTGGTGGGCGTGGCTATGCAGTCGGCCAATCAGAAGTGGTATTTGCTGCAGTTGGCCAATCAGAGGTGTTATTTGCCGGTTCTCTAAACCAATCAGAATTATTGCTATTGGTTCTCCCGAACCTGTCAGAACTGGTTGAATACCACCTCTGGTCGCAGGGTCATTTGATTGACATCTGTCATTTTTTCCAGCCAGCAAAGTCAGAAGGAGGACGCCAGATTTGCTTAACCACCATGTGATTTAACAAGGGCATTTATTCGCTTAAGGACGACGGGAGAAATGGCTGTAAAACCGGGCTTTGCTTGGCAATAGAAATACTGGTCCCAATTGTGTTTGTAAACAGGAAGAGCACTAGCCCTTAGACTTATATACCGCTTCACAGTGCTTTACAGCCCTCTCTAAGCGGTTTACAGAGTCAGCCTATTGCCCCCAACAGTCTGGGTCCTCATTTTACCCACCTCGGAAGGATGGGGGACTGAGTCAATCTTGAGCCTGGTGAGACCTGAACTGCCAAACTGCTGGCAGCCAGTGATCAGCATAAGTAGCGTGCAGTACTGCATTCTAACCTGCGCCACTGCGGCTCTTAACATATATATATATATATGAATTAGGAGAATATTGAAAAAAAATCTCTAAACTATCGGTAGTGGTAGATTTTTCTCCGTAGCTTTGCTCCTGTGTTTTTCTTTCAATGATGCTGAGAAACATTCTTTACTATTTGTGTTTTTGCTTTGTTTTGTTCAGTTGTGTCAGATTCTTGTATATTCCTTGGACAAGTCCCTGCCATTTTCTTGGCAAAGTTTTTCAGAAGTGATTTGCCATTGCCTCCTAGTGCTGAGAGGCAGTGGCTGGCCCAAGGTCACCCAGTAGGCTTTAAGCCCAAGGCAAAATTATAACTCACAGCCTCCTCGTTTCTAGTCTGATACATTGACCATTACAACAAACTAGCTAAAAATGATCTATCACCACTTATATTAATTGTTTTAAAATAGAGATACAGACAAAAAAAAACTTGGAAGCAACAATATGACAAATCAGCCCAAGTAAAGAAAATGAATAAAGAATTTGGGTACCCCCTGAAATGTTTATATAGCATCCTCGAAGCCTTGATTATGATTTCCTGATGAATTTGGATTAAAACGATGGCTTATCAAATGTTTTGCTTATTTTTCTTCTCCACTGAGGGGATTTCAGTGCAGAACAATGGCAATTCTGCAATGTGAGAGAAAAAGGTTTGAATGTTTTCAGCCCAGCCATCCTGAGAATGCCTGTAACTCTCCATTCCTCTCTTTCATGTGCCTCCTACCTACAGAAAGCTGACTCTTCAGGTTTATGCTCGTTTAAGGTAATTTAGTTCTAGAGAAAATCAGCTAATTGTCTGGCATAAGCAGCCCGGTGCAAATTAGCCATCTGTGTGAGAAATGGCAACTGAATATTGCTGGGAAAGAGCACTAATTATTAATTTGGGTATTCATTGGGGAATGTTGCCATAGTTGGGTTAGGCACTTGCTCAGCTGAACTATAGCATGCCCAAGCACACCATGAGCTAACAGAGGCGTTCATGTGGGAAATTAAAAAGTCTGATGGACGAATTCAGCTCTTCAGAACTCTATAAAACTCTTTGCCTGCCAGGATAATCCTAATACCCTAGTGTTAAAAATGCTGTTGGTATATCAGTGACTGCAGGATACTCTGCTTCCCATGTGTGTGTAAGTGTGATATATGTACAATGAATGTATATATGCTGATGTTTCAAAAATATTACAATTAACTTTCCTACTGAATATATTTATATATGTATAGAATTCTATCTCTTTTTTGTCTATAGCATTATTATTTACCCTTCTTATTATATTCTATACTACCCCCTCTTATTGGTATTATTATTATGCTGATTATTATGATTCTGTAGCTTTGCATGTATGCTGAGAACTTCTGCACCGAAGACAAATTCCTTGTGTGTCTAATCGCATTTGGCCAAATAAAGTATTAAATTCCATTCAGGTTTTTTCTTGCCCTTCCACAAAATTCCTTAATTCCTTAGTGGCCTTTGCTAACCCTTAAGCAATCTCGAAAGAGTAAGTGTGCTTAATATTGACAAAATGCAGATTTGTATTCAGAAAAAATGACCAGTCGTCCCAGGGCTCTCATTAAAATAAAATTTAATTATATGAAAGGGCATAAAAAATAGATGATGGTTTGCTTTGTTATAGAACCTGAAGAAATCTCAATCCCATCAATGATATTCGGAAAGAAGCTTTGCCTTAGAGGAGCTAAGATGGATTTATTTGATTGATATATAGTAGATGAGGAGCATGGGAATAATTGACAAAATTTTCACTTCTAAAAACATTGAAGATGCATTCTGATCTACAAGTCAAATGGTGTTGGATAGGGAAATATTTCCTGGCTTCCATGCAAAAGCACAGCTTTATTTATTTCAGGGGAATAGTTTTGTTTTATATCATTCCCTCTTTAGTGCATTAATATGCAACGGTTGCAGTGCAGACTCTCAAAATTTTAAATAATGAAGGAGAGCCAGACAGAGATAATTCTACCTTGTTCTGCTTTAATGATGTTCTTATGAAGTAGCCTACTTCAAAATTCTGTTTGCTACTATTAAAGTGAGGAAGTTCTTTCAATTAATTATCATGGCCAAAAGTGGTGCAGGCTTTGATATCCTATGTTAACAGAGGGCTGTGTAGGGTACTTTCTATCATTTCAATCCACCAGATTTTTTTGAAGATTTATTGTCTCAGCAGTTTGGGTCTGCTGAAGTTGAGAATTTATTGCAATGTAGGGAACACAATTTGTCACTAAATTAAAAAAAAAACATTATGAAGTTAATGATAAGTAACAGAATCCAAAATCAATAAATGCCAATCAAAGAACAGTTGTGTGCTTACTATATATCTTCAGCGTTCTTTGATATGTTCTAGGATTTTCTAAAACAGATTAATGATAAAGGTTTCAAGTTTCAAGTTTAAGTTTATTTGATTTATACCCTGCCTCTTTTCTCCGGTCAAGGGAAACTCGAGGCGGCTTACAACAAGTTAAAAATACAATCATGAGAGGTGAGAGGAAGGAAAGAGATACACTATTTCAGCAGCTACAAGAGTTAGCATTCATGCTGTTTACAAGGGTCCTCGATTTATGATTACAATTGAGCCGAATATTTTGTTGCTAGGTAGGACATTTGTTAAGTGAGTTTAATCCATTTTATGACCTTTCTTGCCACAGTTATTAAGTGAATCAGTTGCTAAGTTAGTATTTATTTATTTTATTTATTCGATTTATATCCTGCTTCTCTTCCCCAGATGGGGAACTCAGTTAACCCAGTTGTTAAGTGAATCTGGCTTCCCCATTGACTTTGCTTATCAGAAGGTTGCAAAAGGTTATCACATGACACTGGGACATTGCAACCATCATAAATATGAGTCCATTGCCAAGCATCTGATTTTTGATCATGTAATCATCAGGATGCTGCAATGGTCGTCAGTGTGAAAAACAGTCATAAGTCACTTTTTTCAGTGCTATTGTAACTTTGAACGGTCACTAAATGAACTGCTGTAGTTGAGGACTGCCTGTACATCCAAACTACCGGTAGGTGTTGGGAAAAGATTGTGTTCAGAGACATGCATTGAGGAATACCCATGTATCTTGGTTACCTGTTAGAGGCTGTTTCAGTGACTGCGGTGCTGTGCTCTGTAATCTGTTTTGTGTTTCAGATTGCTACTGGTACTAAAATAAGATAGACCTATTCCCATAAGAAGGCATTCACCGTTTGTTATGATAACTATTCCTCAAGTTTTGAGAATTGTTAAAGTGCTGGAGTCCACTCCGTGAATCAGTTTTTTAATTGAAAGCATATATTGTATATTCAACGGACATATGCTCCCTTCCTCTCCCTCTCCCTCGGGTATGACTGTGTGAACGTTTGTGCTGATTATTTTATATTGTATAGGTCTTGATTTTATTGTATGTTTGCCGCCTCGAGTTCCCCCGCAAGGGGTGAAGAGAGGCGGGGTATAAATTTAATAAATAAAATAAAAAATAAATAAGAAGCCTCACCAGGACTCCACCCCTGACACTCTTCTTATTCTGATTAGCTCTCATACCTTGTACAGTCGAATAAACGGAGGTTCTCCGAGGATTCTGGCTCCTGCGTGTGCCTTCCTTCGGGCTGACAGTGGATGGGCTGACAGTACCGAATTGGCCAGACTCCTGATTTCTTACACTTGACATTAAGTTTAAAATGTATACTTCTGCTCCTACATTTTCAGATGAATAGCATAAATTGACCAAAAAAGGAAGTGAGTCTCAAATTCCGACAGTTGCTATTTTCCCTTTACCTGAAATTAAATATTTACATTCTCCCTTCATCTCTGCCTCCCTCCCTCTCCCTCTCTCTATCCATGCACTATATTTCTCAATATTTTATGATTAGGAGGTTCAGTATTCTATTGCTCATTATAAAATAGATTTCTAGTAGCAATGTAAGGGTGGTTTGAAAAATGCAGTGTTCTAGATTTTTTTTAAAAAAGAATTGCCATCTGGAATACTTTTTAGTTAAAAAATAACTAAACATGAATATATTTGCCTAATTAAATATATTAATCTATCCCATTTCAAAGTATAAGTATAAATAAGGAAGAATTTTAAAATATATTTAAAAAACGTGGTTAAAGAAAATAAAATAATTCTTCCTTCAATGCTGGTCTCAAAAATGTAATCAGTTTGAATTTATTTTATCATATGTATATGGCTGTCCATATGTGATTCTGGTTGGTGTACAATAAAATCAAGGATCAAAACATTTTGAAGCCCATTAAAACAATAAACATGGATAAAACAAGACCATGAGAGAGAAGATGTTTATATACAGCATAATAAGTATGCAGAGAATCTTTATGCTTGTTGAAAATCACCACATTTTGAGAGATTTCTGGAAAGCCCTAAGAGAAATGATGATCCAGAGGATAGGAGGCATGGCTGAAAAATCTCGCCTCCAAGATCTCATCAAATGGGACTCTTTCACACATGGATACTGCAATGGGCCTCTCCTGCTGGACTTCATAGGATGAATAGATGTAACAATAGCAGGAAAGGGTGGTCCTTCAGATAACCTGAATAAAAATATTTGGCTCTGCTCAGTCCAACTCACCTGACAGGATAGTTGTTGTGGGGAAAATAGGAAGAGGAGGGAGTATTATGTATGTTCACTGGCCTGGGTTACTTATCAAGTGATAAAGGAGGAACTTTTTAAAAATCTAATAAATAAAATTTAATGCTTGTTGCACTAATATAATATGGAAAAGTTAACTGTTGATACTCATACCCCAGAAGTTACAAGTTCAATTTCGTTATTGTTATCACTTCAGTGTGATTTCATATATGCATTTCATATATGCCCACCTGAAAACGGAATAGTGTTGTGTTCAAGTGTATTAAAGAGGAAGAAAATTCTGAACTGATGAAGGCCTACCCAAAAAGGAAGAATCAACATAGAGAAAGGATGACAAAAATCCTCTGTAACATGCTGCTTCCCCACCTTGTCAAGGTAGGGTTGAGGACTCTAGTCATGGAAATGTCATCCTCCCAATAAAAATGTCCTTGTTTCACATAAAAACCACATTACAAAAAAAGGCAGAGCTGGAAAGAAAAAGTATCAAATGAATGGCTACCATTCCAAACTAGTTGTCTATAAAAACAAAGGAACCAACTTGTCAAACTACAATAATTGATTTCCCCATCTTTACAGGCTATTCTCTTCCATACATACATAGATAACTCTCACATAGAAACACACACACAATGAATTCCCCTCCCTCCTTCCAATAGAAACATCAAAGAAGGAGAAGGAGAAAGAAGGAAAAATAGGAGAGAGAGATAATGAAGGGATAACTACCCTGGGATCAAAAAAAGGGACGGGAAAAAACTGGAGGCAGGGAAACACCCTGTTTAACCATTGCAAAAGAAGCCATGTTCATCTAATAAGCAGCTACTCTCAACCATCAAATGATCTATGGGCTTATCTTCAGAGGCCTCCACGCTTTTCAGCAGCATTATCTGCAATCATCTGAACCTTTCAACCATTTCAGGCAGAGGTGGTATTCAGCCAGTTCTGACAGGATCAGGAGAACTAGTAGCAATAATTTTTATTGGTTCGGAGAGCCGGCAAACACCACCATTGATTGGCCCCTCCCCTCCCTGCCCAACCCCTCTCCATGTGCCCCTATTTGGCTGCCAGGAGGCTTCATGGTGGCTTTCTAGGCAAAAAGTGGGGTGTGGGAGGTGCGGCGGTCCACCCAGTCACATGACCACATAACCATGCCCACCAAGCCATGCCCACAGAAAAAAAATTGAATCCCACCACTGATTTCAGGTCTTTGCTTTTAACAATTTCTTCTTTCCCAAAGGTACTTTTCTGAAAGTCAACTGGACTTTCTTGTTTTTTTTCTTGAAAATATTTTGCTTCTCATCCAAGAAGGTTTTTCAGTTCTGATAAAGTTCCATCATAACTGAAGAAGTTTTATGGATGAGAAACAAAAAAAACAAATTGAAGAAAAGAAAATCAAGAAAGTCCAGTTGCTTTTTGGAAAAGTCCTTTGGAACAACCATGACCTGGATGATTGAGAATCTCCCTAAACAAAGCCCTTCAATCTGCAGATTTTTCTACTGGGTGGCCATTATAATTATTTAAATAATAAAGGACTCTTTTTCAAAATGTTAATATGTATGGGACATTCAGAAAGCACTTTTTTTTTTTTACTTTGTTACTTAATCATTCATGCTGAGATACTCATGGCAACTTCTATTTCATTACTACTGCCTTTAGTCTTTACTCATACCAATTGCGTCCCTTTCTGGACTGAGAAGCATTACTCACAGTCACTCATGCTCTCATCACCTCACAGCTAGATTACTTGTGGCTGCCCTTGAAAAGCATTCAGAAGGTTCAACTGATCTAGAATGCGGCCGCATGAGCAGTCATGGGTGTTCCGCGATACATCCATGTCACACCACTCTTGTGTGACTTACAGTGGCGTCCAGTAGGCTTCTGGGTTCAATTCAAGGTGCTGGTTATTACCTTTAAAGCCCTACATGGCATTGGACTGGGTTACCTTTGAGACCGCCTTCTGCCACCATTTGCTTCCCAGAGCCCCGTGAAGTCCCATAGAGTTGGCGCCTCCGAATACCATCAGCCAGGCAATGTCAGCTGGCAGCTCCAGGAGGGCCTTCTCTACAGCGGGCCTGGCCCTCTGGAATGATCTCCCACCGGAGCTCCAGAGTGTCCCGGACCTATGAACCTTCCGTCGAGCACTAAAGACCTGGCTCTTCCGGCGGGCTGGTTTAGATTGACCCACCGAAAATTTTAGTAATTTTAATGGGTTTTAAATTGTTTTATATATTCTTTATGTATTGTTTTTATTCTTGCCGTGAGCCACCCAGAGTCCTACGGGATTGGGCGGCCTACAAATTTAATAAAAATAAATAAAAATAAAAATATTTGCCATTAAAAATGTGTAACAGACAATTAAGAAGGCAAAAGCCCCTGGTTTTGCCAAACCCATAAAGAAATCACATTCATATTTAATAGGCTACCCTCCATCTGCTTAAATACAGGTAGTCCTTGATTTACAACCCCAACTGAGCCCAAAATCTCTAGTGCTAAGCAAAACAGTTGTTAAGTGGGTTCTGGCCTTTCTTACCACAGTTCTTAAGTGAATCACTGCAGTTGTTATTCACATGGTTGTTAAGTGAATCTGGTTTTCCCATTGACTTTGCTTGTCAGAAGGTCGCAAAAGGTGATCATGTAACCTGGATCTCTGCAACCGTCATAAATACATCAGTTGTCAAGTGTGTGAATTTTGTTCCCAGGAGTGTGAAAAATGGACATAAACCACACGTTTCAGTGCCACTGTAACTTTGAATGGCCCCCAAACAAATGGTTGTAAGGACCTGCATTTGCATGCTAACTTATTCACAAGCGATTAATATTTATAAATTTATTACTAAATTTATTAGCCATCACCTCACCACGAGAATGCAACTGTCCACAAAATTTTTAAAAAACGACTAGTTGAAATGCTGCTCTTTTAAAGACAAGATTACACATACACACATTACATACACCTAGTCAATCGAAGACAAGGACAGACAAAACCGACTCTGAATATGTAGAACTGGTTTACCCAGGACAGGGACAGCAATGGTTTACCTATATACACAAAACAGCTGGCCCATCACCCAGGATTTGTACATCTGGATTAACACTTGAAAGAAAAATGTGCGCGCACAAACAATCACCCTTTGTACAACTTGTTACAGTCCGGAGGAAAATACAGGTGCCCACACAAAATTCTTCCTCCGGAGTGAATTATCAGGATATGCCACACTACTCACAGTTGTTGTTGTTGTTTTCCCCATTGAATACCCACACTGTAAACATTAACTACTTATCCTTATAGAAGCCTTTTGCAAGGGCCAAAAGGCAGGATATAAATAAAGCATAAATTAAAACCCGGAACACCCCATTTGTAGTGGCTATACTATTACAAGTCACACTTACACCAAGTCTTAAAAGAGGTGAGAGCATTGTTTCCTCCTCATCTACACAGCTTTGGTTGAAAACATGTCACAAATGTCATGCAATGGGAAGCAAATAAGTCTCTACCAGACCCTTGTAAGGAAACCTTTTTTAACAACCCCGCAACACTCACAACCCCCACTGCCATTTCCACCCCCCCCTCCCTGTATCCTAAAGCTTCAACCCGGATTATCTAATTCGAAATAAGTTACGTCCTGTTTTTTCCATCCAGTTGCGGGGCAGGCTCGCAACGGCAACTGGGTGTGTGTGGGGGTAGAAGAAATAAAACCAACACATTATGGAGCAAAAAGTGAAATGTGGTGACCCCCCCGGGAGCTTTCCAAAGCAACTTTGCTGGGCCGCGTGTGCGCAGCCCGAGTAACTTTTTTAAGGTTGAGTAATAGTAATGGTAATTAGTAATAAATAAATAAATAAAGCCCCAGAAGTGTCTCGGGGTTTTGTTTTTTTTTCTTCCTCCCGAGCGAAAGGCGTCGTGGAAGCCCCGAAAAGGGGAAAGTTGCGGAACAACAACACCACAACAACAACAAAAACACCCCTCAGACGCAATCACGCAAGGGCAGGAAAAGTTGTGAAGGCGCACGCCAGAAACACACCAAGTGTTACACACACACACACGCGGAGGCCCGCGCACGCGAGACCTCGGCTGACACGCAACCTCCCCGCCTCTTCGGCCAGCGCGTTCCCACGGCGTGACTTAACACGCGCCGAGCTCCCCTTCTCAAGCCTGGGTTCCCTTCTTTTAGCGGCCCGGCTGTCCGGCCCGGCCTCCCTCTTTCTTTCTTTCCTTCCTTTCCTTCGCCGCCGACCAGGCCCCGTCGCCCGCCTGGCGCTCACCTGCATCCAGCCCCCGGGGCGTCTGTCGACGGGGCTGAGGCGGCTGCTCAGGCGGCGGGGCTGAGGGCGAGAAAGACATGCAGGAGGCAGCGGCCGGGCCGGGCCGGGCCGAGGGCAGCGCGGGCTCGGAGAAGCCACGGGCCTGTCGTGGGGAGTGGGAAGGGGGT
>JANHGC010001991.1:406670-417491 GCA_027560395.1 Boaedon fuliginosus
TCTGACAACCTGCTGAACAAGTCAGCAGAGACTGCAGTGCTGCATTTAACCACTGCACCACCGAGGCTCTTTAAAATTAAATTAAATTATAAATTATTACCCACAGTGGTGCAATGGTTAGAATGCAGTGTGCAGGCTATTTCTGCTGCCTGCCGGTTGCCTGCAATCTGGCAGATCAAATCTCCTGAGTCTCAAGGTTGACTCAGCCTTCCATTCTTCCAAGGTTGGTAAAATGAGGACCCAGATTGTTGGGGGCCATATGCTGACTCTGTAAACCGCTAATAGAGGGTTGTAAAGCACTGTGAAGCAGTATTTAAGTCTAAGTGCTATTAGATTCAAATAAGATGGGAGGCTCATAAATTTTATAAATAAATAAATATACATTTATAAATAAATAAATTGTATAAACAAATAAGTAAAATATTAATGAGAGCTAATTTTGTGTAACGGTTAAGACATCAGGCTAGAAATGGGGAGACTGCGAATTCTAATCCCATTGAGCATGAAACCAGCTGGATGAGACAATCACTTCTCTCAGCCCTAAGAAGAAGGCAACAGCAAACCATTTCAGAACAACCTTGCCAAGAAAACTGCAGGGTTTTGTCCAGACAAGAATCAGAAACAATTGAACAGAAGAAGAAAAATATTATAGAAATATAATAATATTATAAGGATAGTAAAGTACCTACTTTTATTGATCCATCCTTCTCTAATAACTGGATTATTTATTTATTTATTTATTTTATTTTATTAGATTTATACCCCATCTCACCTCCCTGGTCATTTCTATATTTCAAGTAATAAGTAAGACAGCTTTCTCTCTCGGGGCATTATGATACACAAGTTCACTCTACTCTTTTTATATGATTTTCTTTAATATGATTTTCTCTTGAGCTTTAATAAGGAAGTAAGTATGCAATTATTATGTGTTCAGTTTAGTTCTGTCATCCTCAGTTCCTCTGTGTGGTCATTTTGGTTCACCAAAAAAAGATGGACAGGATCCTGTAGACTTCAAGTTCCCTTTCTGAGCTGTTCGTAAGTAACTGATTCCAGGTCATCTTTGACTTATGACCACAACTGAACAAAAAAAATACATTGCTAAGTGAAACATTTGTTTAGTGGGTTTTCCTCCATTTTATGACTGTTCTTGTCATAGTTGTTCAATGAATCATTACAGTTGTTAATCCCAAAGGTGCTATTTCAAGAGGCAACTGGACTTTCTGGTTTTTTTTTTAAAGACATTTCACTTCTCATCCAAGAAGCTTCTTCAGCTCTGACTGGATGGTGGGGAATGGAAGTATCTATATTCCTTGCAGACAGCTGGTTATTTGCATTCTTTGAGCAAGTTATTAAGGCCACCTGGAGGTTTATCTGTGTCCTTAAGGTCACCTGAGTGGTGCAAATGAAAGTTCACTAAATGAACTGTACTTACAGGACTACCTGTACCTACATTTGGTTTAGCAGATTGTTTGTTAATTCTGAATGTTGAAGTCTGGGTAGTAAATTCCTCTCCATTTTGACTTAGAAAACAGGAAAACTACAGTGTAAGCTCTAAAACAAGTATCTCCATTCAAAAGGAACCACGTATCCGAATTGCGACTCCATGCATGTTGTGAAGTGGCTTTATCCATTTTACATCAGGGCCTTGCTATTGCTTTCCTGGGATGCCTGCTGAAATCTTAAATGTGCCCCTTAAAATATTGGCCTTTTGTATTTGACTTGCTACAGATTTTTTCCTATGAACTGGACTCTTCATTTTGCCTTGATACACAATTCACGGCAAATTTGGCCCTGTGTTTTCTTGCACTGCAACTCATTTCCCCCCTTTCTTCTATCCAACATGAATGTAACTTTCAATTCTAGTTTTGCCAGCCAGTTATCGTTCTAGAAACCACAGCTTCCCCCCCCCCCTGCACATTTAACTATAAAATATTGTATCTGGTGTGAATGTGAAAAAATCCAGCAGAGGGAATAATAAAAAGAATAGGTAATATTCTTTGGCAATTTTATATGAATCAAACCATTTTCACCGAGGCCGCTTCCTTGACTGTCCTTAACATATAATTCTCCATATATTTTCTCAGTTGAACTTTTACAGCAGGAAGCTCTGTATTTAATGCAGTCTCTTTAGCAGAACCAATCCCTTCAGATAGATGTCTCCCATTTGACATAAAGGGGACAAGTTACTGCAATACAGAATTGATATTCTGGCTCATCTGTGTTGCCTCTCGCTTCTGGCCAAACAAAAAAAAATTCTGGAAGGTTCTTCATCTTCCATTAAATCATTGCTGCAATAGACCATAATCAAATCAGGGTCCAAAAGGAAAATGAGAACACCAGCCAACAAAATTTGCAAAAGCTTCTGGTAGTTTCTGCTGGTTATCTTGCTTTTCCTTACAAGTTACTAGGCAGAGAAATCTTGTGCTTGTTATCTTGCTTTCCCTCACAGGTTACTATGTGGAACATATTTTGATGGCTTGTGGTTGATGTTGTTGTTGCTGCTTGGATGAACACATTTCAATTCCCAAAGTCATTCACTAAGTAGCTTGCATTATTTAAACAATTTTTTTTACAGTCCCTGCCCATGAGTAACCCTAAGGACAAACATGAGTTGTAAGTAGCTCAGGTATCTTTTAAACCATCTGCCATCAAATCAAACATATTCTGCCTGCTGTGGTTTTGAATTGGTCTCCCACAAGACCGTCTCAAGACTACAAGCTTTAGGCTAGCTTGGTTTATAAGTTGCGTTATCATACTTATTAAAAAGACACCAGAGATATTTGAGAAGGGGTAGAGGAGCAAAACTTGGTCTTACAGAGGAAAAAAGATGTTAAAAGTACAGGATTTTAATGATTTAGCAACTTATCCCAACTTTATAGCTTGGAGTACAGGAAGTTAGTGTTGTCTTGGTTTGTGAGAAGGAAAAAGACTGGAGGTCAGACACTGTTTTATAATAAATTTTTATGTTAAGTTATTGGATTTCATAGAGATGGACTAGTATTACAAATGATCAGCACCCTAGATGGCAGTGGGATACTGTTTGAGGATCAATGTCTTCAGAAGTTTCAGAAGAAGGAACTCCAGTAAATTATGTTAAATCTTACTCCACAATGTCCACATAAATGATTCATAGGTTAGAAGTATCATATGATAAGGAATCAGGAAGCATTTATTTTATATTCTGCCTAATCTTAATGATCAACTTTTTTGAAATGAGTATATAAACATGGAACTCACATGCATCGTTAGATTTATATCTTATTTTCTTCTGGGATCTCAAGGTTGCAAAATTCAACCATCACAACAACTCTCTGGTGTAGATTGGGTTATAAATCAGTGGTTATCAACCTTCCTAATGCCACGACCCTTTAATACAGTTCCTCCTGTTGTGGTGACCCCCAACCATAAAATTATTTGGGACCACATATGGGAATATGTGTTTTCCAATGGTCTTAGGCGACCCCTGTGAAAGGACTGTTCGACCCCCAAAGGGGTCCCGACCCCCAGGTTGAGAACCACTGGTTTAGATGATGACAATCTAAATATTTCATCAACCTTCAGTGGCTCAAAAATCTCTCAACATATTTTTTCAGTAGATCCTAAATTGCTACCAAAAAAAAAAGAAAGAAAGAAAGAAAAAGGGCTACCAGCCCAATTCGGTGTCCAAGGACATTGACTGCATCCAAGCCTAAAGCCATAAGGATTATTTTGATTGTAGAGAAATCATTGCTGCACTTTCTCAGCATGGGCATGTTTGGGTTTTTATTTGTAGAAGCTAATATTGTTTCTTCCTAGCAGCACTCATGCGGCATTCAGAATGTCGAGGCTCGTGGGAAATAAAAAGTTGAAACTATAAGCGGTTAGCTGTTAATCCAACCTTTAAATAACACCACCTCTTCCCTGAAAACTTCTGGGGGGTTTTGTAGTGGCTTCTCATGCTGTGAAGCTTTACAGTTTTTCTTTCTTTTGTTCCAAAGTTGCTCTGTTCTCCCTCCATCTCATTTTTGCTTTTTCTCTCTCTTTCAAAGATAGTTGAATTGTTTATTATTCTAAAGGCTCATATTTGTCAAATATATTGAGGTTTTTGTTTTGTTTTTGTTTTGTTTAGGTTTTGGGTAAATCTGCCAAATATTAGTCTTTTTCCTCTTGAGGCTGCTGTCAGCAAGGGGCAAAACAGTTCCTATTTTATTCTTATACCCTATTAGTGGATTAAGATGTAAAGGAAAAGTTCAGGGTGTTGCATTACATGTAAGATAAATGTCTTGTGCCCCTTCTTTTGAAAACTATAGCAGCAACAAGAGCCTCGGTGGCGCAGTGGTTCAATGCAGCACTACAGTCTCTGCTGACTTGTTTAGCAGGTTGTCAGATCAAATCCCCAGGCTAAAGGTTGACTCAGCCATCCATCCTTTCTAAGGTCGGTGAAATGAGGATCCAGATTGTTGGGGGCAATAAGCTGACTATGTAACTACTTGGGGAGTGTTGTAAAGCTCTGATAAGCAGTATATAAAAAATCTGAGTGCTATTGCTATCCATGTTGTAAGCCATCCAGAGTCCTTTGGGACTTGGGTGGCATAAAAATGGAATAAATAGATAAAATCAATAAACACACAGTGATGAGAATAAACCCATTAAACAGCTGTGAAGATCAAAGGGAAAAACATGGTTAAAAATATCTTCAGGTAGTTTAGTTTTTACTTTTCTTCTAATATGGAAAAGACTGTTCGAGAGAGGATTCTGAATCATTGAGAATTGTGGAGAAACTGGTCCTGGGCCCTCTGATTTTGGTCCTTTATATTTGGTAATATTGCTTGGATGAACTACTATTTCTTCATCATAATTAAGTTTGTCTCGGTGGCTCTTTTAATGTCCAAGCTTTGCTTATGCTGCAAATATGCCAGGAAGTAATTTGACACAAGTAGTTCAGTGATTTAATTTAGAGGCTATATTTAACTGTAACTGGTCATTTGTAATTGTGCATGAAAAGGAAGATGTCTTATTTTTTTCAATACATCTGCCAGTGAACCTCTGTTTTATCATTAAGGGAATCTCCGTCAATTATTGAAGTAACATTTTATTTCAATTGTTTGACTAAATCAGCATTACTTTATATATAGTAACATTTATAAATTAAATTGGAATTCTGTTTTGGAAATATTCAACATTTAAATATTACCATGTTACCAACAGCAGGAATGATAAATCACCTCTACCCCAGGCAGACCCTGTGTGCAATCTGGGGTTCTCTTAGACTCATGACTCCTGGTCAAATAGCCGGTAGTAGTCAATGGCTAGGAGAGCCTTCATGCAGCTTCATGCTATGCACCAATTATGCCCTTTCCCGAATTTGTGAGACCCTGTGGTCAGTCATTCATGCTCTAGTCATTTCTTATTTGGATTACTACAATACCCTCCATATGGGGCTATCTTTGAAGATATTTGGAAGCTCTACTGGTGTAGAATGCAGCAGCACTGACAGTTCTTGAGGCTCCTAGGGTGGTGCATTTAAGGTCATTGTAATACAGCTCCATTGGAGGCCAGTTACTTTCTGGGTCTAACGCAAAGTGTTAGTTATCATATATTCCATGGCATGGGAACAGGCTATCTGAGAAACCATCTTGCCTCAATAGGATTGACCTGGCTGCTTACTCTGAAGTAGAGGCTTCTATGGACCCCATCAGCCAAGGAATTTCAACTAGTGGGGTAAAGAAGAGATTTATTTGCCATGGTTCCAGCCCTCAAGAACATTTTGCCATCAGAGATGAGTTCTGCTTCCACCCTTCTGGAACCTGACTCTGCCAGTTGACTTCGGACATACTATGATGAAAGTATTGGTTGAATGAGAGATAAGGTCCATCCCTTAAACCACCTGAGCCTTTGGTTTTTAACCTTTATTCAATTGTTAATTTTATTGCTTTTAATTGTATGTCTTTATGCCACTGTAAATCTTCCAGAGCCACTCAGGTTAGTGAGTTGGACAGCATGTAAATTTAATAAATAAACATTTGTTAGAGTTGATTAGAGAGTTATTTTTGTAGAACAGTTTTTCCTAGCTTTATTGCATTCATTAATTTTGGACTGCAAGTCTTGTAATCTCCAGTAATTATAGCTATTTTGGCTTAATATAAAGGAAGTTGAAATGTAATATATGTGGCGAAAGATGGTGAGGAATACACCTTTTAGTGTTTAGTATTCCCATCTCTAAATTTGCCACAGATCCTCCATTTTACAGAGACAGAACAGACTAAGATTAAAGAGATCCCCAGTTGAATCCTCCTTCAGTCATGGAAGCTTATTGCCTAAAGTAGAAAGTAACCCTTTTTGATTACAAATATTGAACATATTTAACAAAACTAAAGAAAAAAATAAAGATTTCCCTAGCTGTGACTGCTTCTGGTACTATTCAGGTTTTAGGTTGCATCCCTTAGTATGCCCCTTGAGAGCCAAAGAATATTATATTATTCTTGATCCTGGATCAGAAGGTTCCTAACATTGTCACCTATTCAAACTAGGCAGATTGGAATCTGCTGGGCACCTATTTTGGAAATTACCAATGAACCATCCTAATGCTATATTTTTAAAAATAATAATGGTTCCTTTTTGGGAAGGGAGAATGGATGGTTGCTTTGTTTTTAGGTGTCTTTTGTTTAAGCCTCTATTATTTCTAATTGTTGGCTTTGTGTTGATTATAAAACTTGATTTTATGCCAGGCTCACTTATCCAGTGTCTCAAAGCTCTTACAGCTTGTTCATAAATTATGCAAGTCGTGTGGAAATTTGTTATGAGTTAAATAACTGTCCCACAGTCACCTTTCTGATTTTAAATTTATTCATAACTATGACTTCTTGGCATTTTTAAAATATACTTTTACAAATTGTAATATATTTTCACAAGTATACATAAGGTTTAAGGTAAGACTCCCTTACAGAAAATTCACCGTTGATATCTGTTATCAGCTTTCACAGGAAAAACTGGTCATCAATTATGCTATTTTTCCCACTCCCCCTATATTTTAACACCCTTTGTAAATCATATGCATCGACTTCTATGATGGATCTCAACCTCTTAAAAAATGAATACATCTAGGATTCATACATTGTTCAGAAAAGGGGTATTATGAAGGATCCATTTGTTTTTCCTTAAATACAAAAGATGCAAATGCTCTCGTTATAAGTCTCTGTGTGATGGGGAGCATGTTTAGGCTACACTGTATTAAAATAAATATTTATTTGAAACCTCTAAACACTTTCATGATAAAAAATATAATGTTATTTTCTTCCAATGGTGCCTCATAATAATATCAGTCCTTTCTTCTTTGAACCTCTTTTTCTCTCTCTCTCATTATGTTGTGTCTTTTCCGCCTGATATCTTCATAACTGAAATTATTCAACTGTCAAGATATGCTAAAATAGAATTGTGTTAAAATTCTCTGCTTAGCGTAGAATGTTATGTTCTGTTGAGTAGAACTAGAACATGGAAAAAAACATACATATACATATATATTTTCTTTCCTGAAAAACAAACAGGCTGTATTTAAGTATCCTAGGATTGGAAGGCATTGTGAAGGTCTTCTAATCCAGCCTCCTGCCTATTATAGGAATTCTCAGGTCATCCCAAATTGCTGTTCACACTTTGTTTGAAAATCTCCAGTGATGACTCTAGAGCAGGGATGGGAAACCAGCCGTAAACTTATGCTCTCTGTATTGTCCATTTTTATGAAAATATTTTGATATCATTGGTGATCACTAATCCGATTAGAGTACATCCTTGCCAACTATATTATTGGCGCCACAATGATGATAAGAATAATATTCCAGGTTACTCCAGTTCGAAGTAAAAATATTTTTACATGAAATAAAGCCTAGTTCATGGTGATGTTCTTGGCTACCATTTACATTCATCGTTATGTAAAAGAATATGGGATTATTTTTTTCTAGGTTGCCCTTAATTTTTTTATGCTGTAGCCTTATTTAGTAGAATGCTGATAATCAAGCAGGTTGGTGGAGAACAGATCAAATATTTTATTCCATCTCCATATTTAGCAAGGAAGTCTAATCCCAGGCCAGAGATAAATTAACAATAAACACCTTTGTAAACAGACTAGCAATTCCTGTAATGTAAGGAGAACTTTCTCTTATGTAGTTCCATTACTAAATGGTAAATTCCTTTCTATCTCTCTAAAATGTTGATTTTCTTTCAACTGAATTAATTGCCTAATCTATTCTTTGAATACAGATAGTTTTCATAAAGGAGAATATTTGTAGCCCAGGATTGACATGAGGAGTCCTTGGGTGCTATAGGACTGATGATGTTATCTAGTTTTAGTAATGGAACATCTGAAAGAAAACAAACAAGCTCAGAGAGCACCAAGGACCCCTCAGATAGTCCTCAATTTGAACCCAAAATTTCGGTTCTAAGTCATTGCAGTTGTTAAACGAGACATTCACATGACCACCTTGCTCAATGACCTATAGATGAATGAAATAAAAAAACTGCCTGCTGAAGCAAGGTAGGCATCTCCCCTCTGTATACAGAAGGGAATTGCAATGCTGGAGTAGAGAAAAGAAGCTGCAGTGCCCAGCACTGAGTTTCCCTCCCCTCCATGGGCAGAAGGAACTCCTTGAATCTCCATGAGAACAAATCTGGTCCTTGCTGGAGAGGCTCCACCCTGTTGAACAAAATCAAGGGAGAAATTTTGCTGTTAAGGAGGTTGGGTAAAAAAGCTCCTCTCAGAAATCCAAACGATCGTTTGACTTTGTGGGAAAGCTATCAGGGAAGATTACACATGGCAGTCACATAATTGTGGGGTAGTGACAACCCGCCATAAGTGCATATGGATTGCTGCCTCGAGTTCCCCCGAAAGGGGTGAAGAGAGGCGGGATACAAATCTAATAAATAAATAAATAAATAAATAAATAAATAAATAAATAAATAAATAAATAAATAAGCACCCTGACTGTAATCATGTGACTGTGAGGGCATACAACATATGTTTGGGCATTGGTTGTAAGTCCCTTTGTTCAGTTCCATTGTAATTTCAAATGTTTGCTGAAAAAATGGTCATTAAGTGAGGACTACCTGTATGTAAAGAATCAGAACATCTAAATCACAGCAATCAACTTGCTGCGTCACTTTGCTAGCTCGCAATGGTTTTCCCTTTCATGGAGCTGGAGTGGGCGTGGCGCATCTGACCCATGGGCTGCCAGTTTGACACCCTTGGTCTAAGCGGTGAATTAAAGAGTAGCAATAAATGCTTTTGTTCTCTTCCACATGTGAATATACAATGATAGAAAAGTGTGTGTATCACACTGTTTTTAAATGCATAGTGTTATTTGAGGGCATAAGGGAGATAAAATAAAAAGTAAGAAGAAAAAACAATTTTTAGACATCATTAACTAATGCTCATCCTACAAAAGCAATTGACATGTTCTGCTAAGTCTAAGTGCTGGCCTCTAGCACAAACTCTCAAATGAAAAGAAATTTTGCAGCAACATTGGATGAACTACAGTAAATAGCATACTGAGCAATGTGAAATTACACACACTCAACCTTGCTGGATTTAAAACAACAACTGAACAATCAATCAGTAATATAGATGTGGGCGATGACCAGCAAAATTTAAAAGAGCAAACCAAACAAAGCAGAATGAAGTAAATAAATATTATATACTCACAGCTAGAAAAGGAAGTTCCAGGGCTTAGACTACAAGATATTTTGAAGTCAAAAAATCGTCCTAGAAGGCAGTACTAATAGACTATTTGTATACTGTTAGGAAATATGGGTGTGTCATTGAGTAGAACTCATCTGGAATGAGATTTCAACTTTATCAAATATTATTTTCCACTGTAGCTTTTTTATAGTTTCAATCTTATGTGGACATGATTTTTGGAAAAATAATTATTTTGACACACAGAGTTAAGTTCTAATATTCCCTTTTAAAGGCTTGTGTTTAAGAATGATCAATGTCATGCAACAGATTGACCTCCTTAAACCATAAGACCACTTACAGTCTGTTTATCTTGCTACTTCTGCCCCGCCCCTCATTTGGGATTGGGAAATTGCTTCCTCAGCTGCTTGCTGTCATTACTTGATGATGTAGCAGAATTCCCAATTCAGTGAGCAAATGGGACTTTCCGTCTTGTGTTTATCTTTCTAACCCATTTCACTAGTTCTTTGGTTTTTGCTTCCTTGTTTTAATTAATCAGATTTCTCCAGTGAAATACTCTGTTTGTTCAGGACCATACAGCTAAAATAACTTGAATTAAATTTTGACTTCATGAGCTGGAATGAAAGTCTCTAGTCTTTCTAATTTTTGCTTTTATTTTGTCTGAATGACTTTTCCTACTGTTAGTGGCCAGTGATGTTCTGGCTAAGCTAAAATAAAAGCAAAACAAAGTGATTTTCACAGATTCATCATCATTACTCTTACTCATTTTCTTTTGTTGTAAGGATACTGCATAGTAAAGACGAATCACTTGATTGAATTTTCCATTTCATGCTGTAACAGGACAATTACATTCAAATAAACTTCTTTCTAGTCTACCAACACCCTACAACAATTACAACTCCTGACTTTGGTTGAGATTTTTTGAGAATGTTCTTTTTACCGCATCTATTGAACTAAAGGTGAGATAAAATGATGCCCATTACCTCCCATTACTGTTCAGCATTGTATATTATGGTCACCGCTGGTCTGGAAGTTTAGAGGACATTGTCCCTTTCTACTATTTCAATTTGTAGGGGTGACTTACTTCTTTTTCTTTCTTTCTTTCTTTCTTTCTTTCTTTCTTTCTTTCTTTCTTTCTTTCTTTCTTTCTTTCTTTC
>JANHGC010001991.1:444674-477581 GCA_027560395.1 Boaedon fuliginosus
TGCTCTGCAGCCTGCCTCAGCAGTTTTTAGGCCAAGAGGCTTCTGTAGGAAGTTTGTTTTCTAAAGAAATGAACTTCTGTCAGAAGCTTCTAGGGGGCAAAAACAACTGATGAGCAGCAGACCCAATGCTGAAAATAGAGCGAATATAGGTAAATATACCCTGGAGTTGGGTAGGAGGGCCCAAAATGTAATGTTTGCTCTGACCCGAGATTAAACCAAGAGTGACTTTTTCAGCATATTTTGGGTGCTGAAAAACTTGGCTTATACTAGAGTATATACGGTACATTTCTATGCTACTTTGTAATGTTTTTCTCTCTGCTCCAAGTAACTCCTATAATACTATGGCCAGGTTCTATTCATTCTGTTGGAAAATTAGTTTAGCTTCAGTAACTTTTTTGATACAGAATTGGTACTTCCTCACCCTGCAGTTCTATTTTCATTCTGTGTTATATGATTCAATTTCTTTTAGTTCATGTCTATTACCCTCTATTATCCACTTTTGATATTAACAACTAATAGTCTCTTTCATAATTATAACCCTCAGGATTCTGGAATTCATCCACTAATTCTCTTAATAAAAAAAATACAACCAACCCTGCTTTTAGATTTATACTACCATTGGATCATTGTTTCAGAAATATTTCCTTAGCTAAACAGAGAAACAGAATGACCATGGGCATGCAAACATGTAGTGAGAGCAGGAGCAACTTCTGACTTCCTGCCTATTTCTTCCAATTTCCATTTCCTGCCCATCTTTCTGAGGTTGGTAAAATGAGGACCCAACTTGTTGGGGGCAATATGCTGACTCTGTAAACTGCTTAGAGAGGACTGTAAAAGGGCTGGAAATTACACTTGTGTGCCTGTGCTTGGCCACAGCAGCCCTGAAGAAATCACCACTTTACTAAATTTCAATCCCATGGATTTTGGACACATCCTTTAGGTTAGCTCATTTGATGTGGGAGGTGACCAAAGTGATGTGGCAGGGGCCAAAAGTGTCATCAGTCATGAATCCCTTCACATCTACAAGAGATCTAAATCCAGCCCACCTTGAATTCCAGTGACTTTTATCTACCACCAATTTGCTTGAGCCATTAGTAGTTCAGATTCTTGTAGAGAGGTTAAAGTTACAAGCTTAAAGTTGCAATAAATCTTTATACCCATTTTAACTGCCTGAATTTTACGACCCACAGTGGCGCAGTAGTTAGAGTGCAGTACTGGAAGCTACTTCTGCCTGCCTGCTGGCTGCCTGCAATTTGGCAGTTCAAATCTCACCAGGCTCAAGGTTGACTAAGCCTTCCATCCTTCTGAGATGGGTAAAATGAGGGCCCGAATTCTTGACTCTGTAAGCCGCTTAGAGAGGGCTGTAAAGCAGTGTAAGTCTTATTGCTATTGCTATCTCTTGATTTTCCTGGTGCTTGACATTTGAAATATGTTGATTCAAAACTTGTTGCCCTATATGATGCATCGATTGAAGGTTACAATCAGACACAAAAGTTTTAGTAGCATATACATTCTACATATATTAAGTATGAATTTTATTGTTAGTTGCAAAGTCGTGTCTGACCCATTGTGACCCCATGGACAATGTTGCTCCAGGCATTCCTGTCCTCTACCATCCCCCGGAGTCCATTTAAGCTCGCACCGACTGCTTCAGTGACTCCATCCAGCCGCCTCATTCTTTGTCGTCCGCTTCTTCTTTTGTCCTCAATTGCTCCCAGCATTAGGCTCTTCTCCAGGGAATCCTTCCTTCTCATGAGGTGGCCAAAGTATTTGAGTTTCAGCTTCAGGGTCTGGCCTTCTAAAGAGCAGTCAGGGTTGATCTCCTCTAGGACTCAGTGGTTTGATTGCCTTGCAGTCCAAGGGACTTGCAAGAGTCTTCTGCAGCACCATAGTTCAAAAGCCTCAATTCTTTGATGATCAGCCTTCCTTATGTCCAACTTTCACAGCCATACATTCCAACTGGGAAAACCATAATCTTGACTATACGCCTCTTTGTTGGCAGGGTGATATCTCTACTTTTTACTATGCTGTCTAGATAAATATGAATAGGCTTATACTTAAACCATATATTCAAAATCAGCAGACTTTTTTTTACAATAGATCCTCGTGAGTTGTCGTTATATATTTTTGAATCTCCAAATCATCCAGTCATCTTAGCTATACACTTTTGTGTCTTATTCCCACTCATCTATTAGTATCACCTAACAGAATAATTTTCCCTAGTTTATATTCATCCAGAACATTGAACAATTTCCCCTCTCTCCCAGAAATATTTCATTCTTCTGTTATCATTATTCACTGGAGCTATTGCTGATCTTCATACAGATGCACAGCAGCCCATGCAACATTCATAGCTTTCTGACATTAATTTCAGCTCTTTAATTTATAATTAAATCTATATTTCACTTCGGTGCATGTATAAGATCAGCGCATTTTCATTCAGGTGTAGTATAACCACCCTTTTCTTTAGTTTCATGGACACATAGCACATCTATTTTTTATGTCGTTTTTAAAAATTAATTCATGCACTTTATCTGCATTGCCATCGTTGTCTCCAAAGATATGGATCTCCTGCGCCTGCCCTCTGAGGTTCCCCCCTTAAATTCAAGTGGTCTTTTAAAGGGCCCTGAAGATCCTTCATGGCTGTTCAACCAGGGTTTTGATGAGGATGATTGTCGTGACACTCCATTTTTTTTTCGTTTCTTTGTTCCCATCTGTGTTTGTTTTCCCTGCCATTTTTGCTACTTTATTTTGGGTTGGGAATTTTTTTTCTGCGGGTTTTATGTTTCTTTGTTTTATTCCTAGTTTTTAAAGGTTTTCGACAATTTGTAAACCACCCAGATAGTGGAGTTGGGTGACCTATAGCAATTATAGAGAATCCTTGGCTTACAACAGTTACAATGTCCTGAAAAAACATTTGTGACTATTTATGATTGTTGCAGCATCCCCTCGGTTACATGATTTACATTTGGATGCTTGACAACTGATTCACATTTCTGACTGTTGCAGTGTCCCAGGTCATGTGATCCCCTCTTGAGACCTTTTGACAAGCAAGGTCAGTGGAGAAACCAGATTCATTTAACAATCGTGCTACTAATTTAACAACTGCAGTGGTTCACTTATCAAATGTGGCAAAATTAAGTTGTCAAATGGGACAAAACTCACTTTACAAATTTCTCACTTAGCTACATAAATTTTTGGCTCAAGGGTAATCATAAGTTGAGGACTAACTGTATTACGGTTAGGCATAATCAGCTAGATGTGTACATTGGATTTGGCATTTTTTACCTACCTATAGAGTCTTCAAGGACCTGAGATAGATATTGTTGTTTGATGGTTTTAAAAGTTATGTTACAGGATGTAAGATGTTCCAGGTAAGGCTGCCTTTTGCAATTGTCTGATGGTGATTTTGTCAGTGCAGATGGTCCAGTGCTCCAGCTGTTTTAGGATTACACCCAATAGGATTGTCTATTACTGCTGGTACTATCTTTGCTTTCTTTTGCCACAAAAGTCCCAGAACACTTTTTTTGTTTTCTTACTCTAGCTATTTTGTAATCCCAGCTGCTATTGCTTGCAGGCAAATGGTATTTCTTACAGATATTCCAATGCACCACTGTTACTATTTTGTCCTGCCATTATTTGTAGTCAATCTGTGTGATCTCCTTGTAGTTGCTAACTAGATAGCCCGTGTTTTCTTCAACTTCTTTTCAAAGGTGGCTCTTGCTGTCTGTTGGGGTTTTCTCTATTCTGTTGAACAGCAGTTCTATTTCAGCTGATATTTTCCACGCACCTTCACATTGTCCATATAAATGAGTTGGGATAGCCTATCATAAGTTTTAGATGGTGTGACTTGTTCAGTATTGCTGACAGAGAAATCAATTAAATGACAAGTAGTGGTGATACCGGGTCTCCTTTAAAGATTCGTCTCTTGATATTAATCTATCCCTTTCTATCACCGTTGACCAGCAACTGTGTCTTCCATTGTGCCATTGATCTCTGCACAAAGCTTCTGATGTTTGTGCTGATTCCTGTTATTTCTAGACATTTTGTTATCAATCGTGTGGCAGAGTTGAATGCCTTCTTGTAATCAATCCAAGCTACATTCAATTTGGTCTTCCTTCTGTTTTATTTTTTTTAAAAAGCTTATTCACTTCCTTTATCCAAGCTGCATTCTTGTTGTATTTATTTGGGTTCTTCCATAGCTCTATCCAGAACTATACAGTTTCTTCTTTGTCAGATGTTGATTGATTCAACAAGAATCTCGTCATGGATAGAAATGTTTCTGATTCAACTGTAATTGGAGATTCTGCTTATAGTGTGCAATTCCAGCTTTGCAGCTTACAATCCTAGCATTGGCTGTTATTTTGCTGTTGTATTATTACTAGTGTTTCCTTGATCTTTCTTGTTTCTGGGTGGTGTTACTTGCTTGGGTGTTCTTTGGTTCTGTTCTTCAACTTCTTTTGTTTCATCTGCTCTAACTTGTTTGCATCTGATTATACCACGCTGATCTTATTTTACAATTTCGCTTTTATGGTTTGTTGATTTCCCTCCCCCCCCCCCCCATTGAAGATATTCAGTTACACTGCAGAGTTATGCTGCGCATTATAGTTGGTTTATTTCTTGCAGTGAGCTGGTGCTCATATTTATACAGTATTGACATTTTTAATACTTGTTCTAGCTGTTTCTTTGCAACAAGCTTCAATGCTGTTAATCTTATTCTTTTTCTGCCTTTCTAGATGCTCGGTTATTCTTTGTTTTAGTACTTTTTAAAATTTAGAGGACTGAGTTCTTTCTGAGGAGAAGTCAGAGGAGGGGTTGCCTGGTTTGGGAATGAAAATGGTTCACTAACAATGCTGGCTTCATTACTGCCGATTCCCTCTGATTTTTCTCTGCAATCTGAACTACTTCACCTGGGTAGAGTTAACGGTCCTGTAGCCCACTAGATGTCCAGGGATTCCAAACATGGCAGTTGTTCGCTCAGGCAGTGACCGATCTAATATGGATTTCTGTAAATTACACCTCACCAAGTAGACTTACAACCATCCATTTAATGCCTGTTCAAAGTTACAGTGACATTGAAAAAAGGGACTTATGACCATTTTTCTCACTTATGACTATTGCAGCATCATGTAATCAGAGTTTGGATGCTTGGTGTGTATTTATGATGGTTGCAGTGTCCAGTGGTCATGGGACAAGCCAAGTCAATGAAGAAACCAGATTCACTTAACTTGCCATGATTCACTTAACAATTGTGGCAAGAAAGGTCATAAAATGGGGCAAAATTCAATTAAAAGTTGTTTTGCCTAGAAGTGGCTCAATTGTAGTTGGAAGTTGAGGACTATCTGTATTATTTACGGGAGATACACTCTCTGTCTGGCTCCTCTGATGAGCCCTGTCCAGGATAATTGAACCTGTGGCATAGCTCTCATCTTCCTAAGAGCACAAAAGCTCCACAACCGCATCAAGATAATGTGTCACTGGGGGATAATCATCATCATCATGTTCTTTATCATCACATTTGGGATGATCCATCAAGGCTTTCTCATAATTTTTTTAAACAATACAGAAAAGATGTAGACAAGGCTACTTAGTATGTCACAAATGAAAGCAAGATCTGGTTGTACCTCATTTTTTCATGGTGTTTGTGCAAAATAAGATATCAAAGATTATTTATTTATTTATTTATTTCAATTTTTTGCTGCCCAACTCCCGAAGGACTCTGGGCGGCTTACAACAGAGATAGTAATAGCACTCAGATGTTATATACCGCTTATCAGAGCTTTACAATGCTCCCCAAGCAGTTACAGAGTCAGCATAGACAGTATTATTCGAAGAGAGTTACATTTTGTAAAGTAAACACGATTAGGTTTTGGAATTTTTGTTTCTTTCTTTTCAAACCAAACCAAACCAAATGCCATTCTGTTTTATTCCCAGAAGTCTGCTTTGGAATTAAAATTACTTGTGCTTATGTGCCCTCCCACAACAAAACCCCCTGTATTTCTCAATGATAGCTAATATCAAAGACTTCAATCCCCCATGGTTAGATCCAACTCACTATTTTGGAATTATTGTTTTCAGACCTCACACAGCCCACCCCCGTCTCACACATCAAAACACTTGGCAGTTTTGGCTACTCTTTTGAGCGAATGGCCTTTTCATAATGCTTATTGTCCTGGTGGAAGGGAAAATCAAGCTCTCTGTTAGAATTTGGCAGAACAAAGGAAGCAAGGTTGCATCTTTCAGAACAATAATGAATGCTTGTAAATAGTGAGTGACACAGGAACTAAATTTAGTAAATTTCCCCAATAGTAGAGCCATTCCCAAATGTGATTTTATTGTGGATCACCAAGAAACATTTCATTTTGCTTCTGTTTCTTTCATTGTTTTGTAATTCCCATCCTAGGGGACAATTCATTCATTTCCCATTGATCTGGAACATCACAAAGTCATTAAATATTCACCAGTGCTGACTAGGAGGGACCTTAACCTAAGGAAATTAAATTTTAAATATTAGGCAATACCCAAAGGTGATAAAGTAAGAGTGTTTGAATGCATGTAAATTTATTTTGAGTGAAAAATGATTTTATTATCTGCTGCTAAACTTTGTGGGCTCAGTAAAAAAAATGGTAACATTGGCATATGAAATATAATTTGATTGGAACCTTATCTAAATCTGCATACACTTTCTAGCTGGGGCAAAGAAGAGATTGGCAAAACATATTCCCCTCAAATCGCAGGACACTAGTGGCAATTTTGATACAACTATTACAGATAATCCTCAAGTTCTGATCATAATTGAGCCCCGTAATTACGGTATTTCGTGGGTTGTCACCTGACACAGTTTTACAACATTTTGCAGCAGTCGTTAAGTGAACCCATTGATCACTAGGGGGTGATTTTTGCCGGAAACTGGAAGTAAAATGCCAGTTTCTGGCAAAAAAAAAATGTTGGTCGCAGTCATGTGACTATGGGGTCCTGCAAAAAGCCATGAATGCAGGCTTGTTGTTGAGTGCTCAAAATATAATTATGTGATCATGGGAGTAGGATGGACATCAGAATTTTGGAACTGGGTCATAAAATAGTTCTTTGGGGGGGAGGGTCTGTCTTAACTTCAAACAGTTGCTGAGTGAGTGGTCATAAGGTGAGGACTACAATCTGTTATTTATATATAACATACTGTCTCTGTTGTTTATAATATTTACTATATAACATCTGTATCCCATATTTATTTATATTATTATAAGTCAAATTTACATCCCTCCTATAGTGACCCTGAGCAGTTATGACTGCATCAAAATAATTCTACCCAAACTTTTAAGGCTGCAGAGCTGAAGAGTTCTAAAAGGTTATCAGGTATAATGCTCATGTCATTGAGGTTTGAGTGACAGCTACAGATGATTTTGAAAACTGCCATGAGTCTGGCACAAAGGAAGCAGGATGAGCTTAGTGGTGTGGCACAGCTGGCTTAGTACACTTGTCTCTTTGAGACAGAAGGTGATACATTGCCTCCTGCAAAAACAGAAACAAACCTGAGTTTGAGCAGGTTTTGACTTCAGTGTATGTGTCAGCAGATTATCTCAGATGCAATCATCTGGCTTTCGTTTAGGAGCTTAAGGTAGCTTACATAATGCTCCATCCTCCTATTTTTATCTTGTTATAATCCTATTAAATGCATTGGGCTGAGAGGAAGTGTTTGGTCCAAATCATCTCATGGGTGTTTATGGCTGAGGCAGGACTGGAATCTCTCCACACCTAATCCAGCACTTTAAACCAGATACTCTACTGGTCCTCATGAAATAAGGTGCAAGATGGGCTGTTCAGAATACACAACTCTGACATCCAACACTGAGAAAATCCCTGCCCTTCTGCTGCTTTCTTAGCTATGCATGATAGTAAGCCACAGTTATTTCAGCCGGTAATGCCGCTAGCTGTAAAAATGAAGAACCGGCGAGAGGTGCAATTAACATGCAAACAGTAGTAACGTGACAGTAGGTGGGCAACATTAGAAGCCTGAAGGGATAATCATGGCAATGCAGGCTCCAGAATGAATGGTTTCTTCTCATCAGCTGATTGCTACTCAATTTAAGTCTGCAGTGAGCTGAACGGGAACTGACATCTAATCTGTGTGATTAACAGTAGATTGGCAAGAATTTCTTACTCTCAGTTGTCTAATAATAGCAACAGTCAAAATGTTTTTTCCCCTCCCTTTCTTATAAATGAAATTACGGACACAGCACGTTTCTTATGTCCAACAACCTCAGCCTGTTCTTTTTGTACCCGGCTTGCTTGGTGAACGGGAGAATGCAGGTGAAGGACAGAGTAAATCCAGCAAGCCTAAAGATTGTGTGACCCTGCCTTAAAGAACCAGAAACAACTGTGTTGGGCCTTCCGGGGAAATTGCTACAATTGTTTGTAGTCTGTATGGCTGTATGGATTCCTACAAGAATATTTTCTCCAAAACTATTTGAAAAGAATAGTCAGTCGCGCTGATCAATTTATGAGAATTTACACTTGGCTACTAATTTTATTGTATTTGTTTAGTTTAGGAATTTATTGGCTGTTAATAAATACCCATTCACGAAAGCGGATCCTCTCCTCTCATTTCTGGTTGGTGTTGCAATTTGTCTAATTGAAGGCCACCGCTTAAATATCAAGTGATATGCACTTTAAATGTATTTCCTAAATGAGTTGTGGCAGAAGTCTTCTTGATTTATTAGTTGTGCAATTCAAGAAGACAAATAGAATTCTTTGTTAGCCAAATTCTGATTTTTTTAAAAAGCCAACTTGACAATTTTTGCATTGATCCTAATTGGCAGGAATATCCTCAATGAATAGTCACATAGAATACCAGAGTAACCAAATTACAAATTAATGTATTTGTAATATAGTCTAGATTCTATCTTTCATCGATCAGAGCCACCATATTAATATGAGGTTAGTCTCTTGCTCGAAGGTCCTAAATTAGCAATGGGTTTTTTTTCCAAATCTTTGCAGCTAAGGTAACTTTACAAAGTTCACTGTAAGGATGGACTAGGAATTCTATTTTACTTTCATAGTGAATAGGGCAACACTTCGTATAAAGAAGGTCAGGTTGTATTTAAAAAAAAAAAAAAACCTGAACCCTCAGCTGGCCACACAGTACATGACATTATATCTTCAGATCTGTAGTTACAAGGCTTGGTTTTGTGCATGCTTTAAAAAATTAAATGTTGGAATTTCTAACATATGAGGATATAGTCAGTAAAAAGACTTAAACATGTCTAGTTTATTTTTAGGAAGATAATATAAATGATTATCCTTTAGTTTTTCAAATGACTGATTAAATACCAGTCACTGACTGGTATTACCCAATTGAGTTTTTACCTATAAAACTCAATATTAGTTATACTGGGAGAAAAGAGATGCTGTGGAATAATTGAAAGAACTAGTTTGAAGTATCTTCTTTTATCTTTCCTACAAGGATTGTCTATTTGATAAATTGAAAGTGAATTATCAAGCATAGGTGTGTGTGTGTGTGTGTGTGTGTGTGTGTGTGTGTGTGTGTGTGTGTGTGTGTGATTTAGCATGTATAGCTTCATGTCATTATATCTAACTAGTAACAACTTTTAAAGCCCTACATGGCTTAGGAGCATGGTACCTTAGAGACCACCTTCTGCCACTGCATGCCTCCCAGCGCCCAGTTAAATCCCACAGGGTCGGCCTGTTGCGGGTCCCGTCAGCTAAACAATGTTGGCTGGCAGGTCCCCAAGCTAAGACCTTCTCTGTGGTGGCGCTAGCCCTCTGGAACCAACTACCCACGGAGATTAGGACCATCCCTACCTTGTTGGCTTTCCACAGAGCCACTAAAACCGAGCTCTGTCGGCAGGCCTGGAACTGATGTGCCCACCCCCCATGGAAGAGTTTGGTTGTTGTGTGATTGTGTAGATAATTTTAATTTTGTATTATAATAGCATTTTAATATTGTTGATAGCCGCCTCAAGCTCCCCTTGAGAGAAGAGAGGCGGGGTATAAATCTAAATAAACAAATAAACAAATAAACAAATAAACAAATAAACAAATGAATGAACGAATGAATAAATAAATGAATGAATGAATGAATGAATGAATGAATGAATGAATGAATGAATGAATGAATGAATGCACCGGATTTATCAGAAGGCATGATTAGGGTAAAAAAGTTAGGACTTTGGAAATGTGTTGCTTTTAAAAAGCTCCACCAAGGAGTAGGTGATAAAGCAAATATAAATGCAAGCTTAATGTCATTTTCGGTTGTAATGAAATCTAAGAATATAAGCTATATACTTCCCCCCTTATTAGACATACATAATGTGAGGAGTAAATAATAGAAATAATATTATGCAAATGTAGGCTGAAGATTTGTGGTAAAAATAGAAATAGGAAAAAGTGCTATAAGATTGCATGTACTAGTAATAACATGCAGCATACTTTATAATAACTATGTGGCAACTATGTATTGCTAAATGGAACATATATATGAGGAAATCCTTTCCAATAAACTGAATTTCTACATTAAAATATGAAGCTGGTCTCTCTCTCGCTCTCCCTCCCTCCTACCTTCCTCCCTTAAATGCTATATTTTACTTCAGTTTCCCCCAATATGGCTCCCTCTGATGCTTTAGACCAGGGCTCCCCAAACCCTGGTCCACAGACTGCTACTGGTTTACAACCTGTTGGGAACTGGGCCAGGCAAGTGGCAGGCGAGTGCACGGAGCTCCATTTGCACGTGCAAAACCATCCCTTCCCCCAGTCACTGCTGGTCCAAAGAACCAGAAAGGTTGGGAACCGCTGCTTTAGGCTATGATTCCCAGCACTTTTCATACTGACCATGTTGTCAATGGGCAATGGGAATTGTAGTCTAAAGCCCTGTTCAGTTAAAGAACAAGAATTTCTAGGCAAATCAATAATAATTTTCAAATGTACTCAAAAGTGCTCCTGCAGACTGTTGATAGGATATTGCATAAGTAATGCTCCACTGAACAAAGAGTATTATTATGTCAGTGAAAAAGCAAAGTTGCATCTATTCCTGCAGATTTGGTACTTTGAAAGGATGTATTTATTCTCCTTTAGTTCTTTTATTGTTGTTTTTCATATTATGATGTGCTAAAATGAACAGTGCTCTTGTAATAGTTCTTTGCTAAGCTTTTTGTTACGTCTAGGTTGTATGCTATAAAATAATGTTCAAATGCTTGTGTCAGCCCTCTAATGCATTTATACAGTTCTTAACTAAGGACAGCAGTAAAAAGCCTGATGGTATTGCTTCTGTAGGTATAATAAATACTACCTTTATTTTGAAGTGGAGGTGTTGCTAAATGTGGCTGCAATATTGCATTGTTTTTAAAATGTATATATAAGTTAAGCTAAAAAACACTTTGTGATATGCTGAGACAACTTTTTGCCATCAAATATTTTAGTTGCAGTTTGCTTTATTGTGAAAGAAACACAGCAAATTTTACATAAATTGCCTCTAGACAAAAAAAAAGTATTTTATTTCATCAGTATTTCAGAAGGATCCCCGCATGTTTAATAGATGCACATGGTAGATTCCGTATAACATATGGAAGCTTAACAATATTTATGATCAGGGAATCTAATGTGACTAGAAATACTTCTATCAAAATCAATGAACTACTTGGCTACAAGTCTTTGTAAAATATTAGAGAAAGCATGTGAGTTTTGACCATGAAATAAAGCTATGAATTTATAATGATGGTTGGCAAGTTAGTACTTGACAGAGAACTGAGATATTATGAGACAAGGTGTATTCTTTTTGCAGAAAGGTATATAGCAGTTAGACTCTTTAATGTCATGCTTTTATTCCCTTTGTATTATACAGTCCATACAAACTATGAAAAGCTAGTTATAGAATTTCCTTTATCTAGATTTTTTTTTTTTGAGGGGGAGTACCTTTGAATCAGGGTTGACTCTGGTACTGCCTGTTTCTTGGAGTAATCTACTCTCTCAAAAGACATTCTCAGTTAAATATTCTGTGAATTTTTAACTGACTTCATTAATCAGGAATTACCCTTGGACCTCTCTGCATAGGAGAAGACTATGGTATAATGGCTTTTTCTTCATCCAAGTTATCCTTAAACAATATGATCCTTTGGAGCCGTAACGTATTTTGCAGCTTTTTGCTTATTTTCTAGCCTGCTTCTTCACTTGTTCTTTGGTCATGTCTCCTTATGTGCTTTTTGGTTCTGAATAATACAGGAAGTTCTCAACATTGGTTTACTGAGTGTTCGAAGTTACAATGGCACTGAAAAAAGTGACTTAAAACTGATCCTTGCACTTACAACTGTTACAACATCCTCCATTGTCTCACACACACACACACACACACAAAAAATTGGGTACCTGGCAATTGGCATGTATTTATGACGGTCATAGCCAGGGTTATGTGATCGCCATTTGCGACCTTCCCAGCCAGTTTCTGACAAGCAAAGTCACCACGTGATTGACTTAACAATTGCAGTGACTTGTTTAACAACTGCACCAAAAAGGACATACAATTGGGCACAACTCACTTAATAACTGCCCTGCTTTACAGTGGAAATTCTGGTCTTGGTTGTGGTCATATGTTGAGGGCTACCTGTACTTTGTCCTGTGTCATTTGGTTCCTTGCTCATAGCTCCCTTTAGATGTAATGTATTTCCCAATCAGACCTGCAAGGGTTTCATCTCACCTTCTACCATATTAACATGAATCTTCCTGTATAATTCTGGTACATGCTCCAGAAAAAAATCAACAGTAATGTAACGGGAAATGTCCTAGATAAATGTCTGAAAATTAAATTGACCAAGTTCTTAATTATTTAAAGGGAGGGGGGAAAAACTGCAAAGTGGTTGATCCAAGGTCCATATTTATAGACCAAAATCAAAGGGATTTAAGTTGTACAACATTTAAGTATAGGTTGTATCAGTGCATCTACTTAAATATCGTTAAATAAGGATTCAACCCAACGTTTTATAGATTTAGACTGTGAAAAGATTTTTCAAATTTTATTTTCTATAAAACCCATTCTATGCAAAAGTTTATACATAAAAAATAATGCAATGTAAGGGGTAACACAATTGCTTCATCTATTCCTGGATTCAACCACATAATGAATTTATTCATTAATGATACTGTAAGAGAACCATTTGAAATTCCTTTTAAAAAAATCCATTAAGAAATCTTTGTCACCCATAACTATTCAATTTATAAAAGGCCATTCCTTGCATATTTCATTTATAACCCAGTAACATAGCTAGATATCGTTAAAGGGATTAAAACCTTGCAGTAGTAAAATTTATGGTGCCCTTGTACACATTTGCTATAACATAACAGAGGTGGGGAACGATTGCACCTTTGTGACTTTTGGACTTCAACTCCCAGAATTCCCGAGTTGGCAGGAATTTTAGGCTTTTCAGACTATGACTTTGCGTGATCCCTGATTTAATCAGCTGAAGTTTCTGTAATTTCTATGGAGAAAACTTTTTTGAGAAAGCCAAATTAAGGCACCCTTTGCAAAATATATCTGCATAGTAACTTTTTAGCCTGCAAAAATTTTAGTTTCCACTAATTCAGTCATTTTATTCAAAATCCCCATGTGGCTTTCACAAATAATTTAAAAGGAGGATGAACAGTCACTTTTTCATTTCCAAATAAGCAAGTCCTGCTTATAATATACTGATTATGAAAGATTTAAATCTCTCACCTAATATTGCTTATTTTTTTAATAAGGAAGGAGGTATTTATAGAACTTTTGTATTATTTATAAAACAGCACCAGGAAACATGTGCATCAGCAATGCAAATTCAAGTGAACCTGAAATGAATACAAATTATTTACTGATTTCTAGAGAATTTTTTCCATAATTCAGTGTATACAAACATTTGAATAATAAATTCAAATAAATTGAGAAAGTGTCAAATCTAAGAACACTAGGGTCTTAGTTGTTATTATAATGATGATTATTGTATTAGCATTTAGTTTATAAAGTTATGAAATAACTGTTTTTTCCTATAAAGTGAACAGACTTAATGTACAGCTTAGTTGCCCTTTACGAATAGGGACAATTTGAGAGGTTAGGACACTTTTCCTAGGGTTCAAGAGAGGAGTCTTCAGAAATATAGGACATTGTTGGCCCTTTATTACCCATTTCTAAATGACAATATAATTTTGTTCTGAATATATTTATGGCAGTTTCCAATGTTTTAATATTGCTGAAATTGCATTAAGCTCTCTAGCTGGAGATGTGATGTTGAATAATAACAGTGTAAAGGAGTTACAGAACACAGACTATTATACTGTGTCAAAGCAGAAAATGAGACAGAGTTTAGGGAGGGAGGGAAGTGTCCAGGCAAAGAAATAGCAAAGTGTATAGAAGAGGGAGAATAAAGATGGCTTTGAGGCTTTGTTTCTGAAGATTGGTTGTAGCTGGAGAAGCAGTAGATAAGATAACAGGATGACTTCACACATGGTATTTTAAATACTGAAGCATGCTCAGATACAGTATTTTATTTATTTATTTATTTATTTATTTATTTTTATTCGATTTATACCCCGCCTCATTTCCCCGGTCAATTTTAAACAGAGTATCTCTTTCCAGTGCTGACTGCAGCTTCTAAACTCAGATACTGTTTTTACGAGTGATACCTAATGTTATTATGCAGCCAGGATATTTTGTATCTATGGACTCATTATTAAGGGGGAGGGGGAATTGAAGAGTCCATCAAGTTGAGCTCAATTCATATTCACATGTCTATCTTTACTTGGAAAATTTAGGAAATCGTTTGTTATTGTCATCTTCCAGAATATTATTTCTTCTATTTCCCACTCTATTCTACTGCCTTGGGATTACTGACGAGTCTCTCATCTCAGTACTAATCAGATTAGATGCTTCTTAGCTTTTCTGAGATCAGCCAAGGTAGGCTAATTGCTAGCCTTTGCTACAGTTGTTATTAAAGCTAGTTGTCAGCTGCATACCTGATCATAGCAGAATGATAAGCAGCATTTCAGGACCAGGGCCAGCTCCCTAGAAAAATTGCAACCTAAATAGCAGGACAAGGACGTCACCAGTTGAAATAGCTCAGCTATTTTTAATGATCTGAATACGTCCATAACTGTACTTTCTTCACTGGCCACATTTCTTTACAGATAATTGATGACTTAAAATACTATTTATAAAGTTCACCTTAATGCTATATGTTTTGTATTAACAGTTACTAAAACATAGATGAAAATGTAATAGAATTTTGTGTAGAGTAACAAATAATGATTTGAAATGATGTTACTGCATTCCATATTTATCTATATCTTGGTAACATAAAAGAAAGTTTGCAGTATTGATAATGTGTAATTGAAATCTGCACCATAATATAATGGTATAACCATGTTCTATTCCTTTCCACACTTGAAATAAGTTGGTGTTAATGTGAGCTTTTGGGGGCATTTGTTTGAACATGTGAATGTGTGGAAACAGGAAAAATACATGGTTCACCCTTATCTTTTTATTATTATTATTCTCGATTTATCAAAGTACAAAGTCTAAATGAAAATTACACTTACATTTGTTTTGAATGGAAAAACCTATGTTTAGTACTTAAGCCAGGATTTAAATACAAAATGTTCTGGCTGGCAACAGTAGCTCTATTTACACTAAACGAATGTGAGTGAAGTTCCTGTTCAGGTCTCTCAGCTGAATTTTTGGAAACTAGGAAAAGATAAAAACAGCTATGCACATGCTCCCTTACTTTGACCCTTTTAACTTTCCAAGGATTCAAGGAAAATCAAAAATATTCAAGGAAATGTTTCGGTTTTCCTGACATATTCATTTGGTTGCCTTTTCCTACATTCTGTTTTTTTAAACAAGACATTTGAAAGAATAATTAGTAGTAACTTTCCAGCATGTACCCTCAATAAAACATTGTCCGTCCAGCAACAGTTCAGCTATTGTGATGGCATGTGGAAATGACCTTGGGAGGCAGAAGAAAGGACTGCAGTCTAGGCAACAGTGTGAAAAGAGAGAGCTGTCTGCAAATGGTGGGGGAGAAAGCTTGAGAAGCATTTCAAAAGGGACCCTCATTAGTTTTCCATAGACTGAAAAGAGAGGAGGAGGTCTTACAAGATTCTGTTTAATGTCCCCTTACTTTAAAGTGATGATACGTCTGGTAGTGTTTTTTTGTCTGGACTGCCTTGAAGGGCTAATATCAATATTGTATATAAAACTGCGATTCCTGTAATACCAGTCATGTCGGATAGGATTTTCTGTGATTTGTAACCCAACATACCTGGAGGGTATCAGTTTGAAGAAGACAGAGCCCATTTGAAATAATTCCCATCAGGGTGTAACAACCAGTTCTTTTATATGAGAATCATTATGCTGCACACACTTGCAATAGATTTATGTATGCATGAAGAAAAATCAATTTTCCTTATGCTATCACTGAAGTTGGATAAAAAGAGATTGGATGTCTCAGTAGTGAACATCAAGAAGACAAAACCAAGAATTCTCTCCCATAAACTTGGAGAGATAAAAGTACTGAGAAGGCTTAACGGGTTTTTTTTAATCTGATCTCAATGAGTAAGTTTTCCCAGGTGCAAATAAGTGCTAGGAGATACAATAAAGAAACCAATTTATTCTTACAGAATACAGAATAACAGAGTTGGAAGGGCCCTTGCAGACAAGTGGCTGTCCATTGCAATACCATTGCAGACAAGTGGCTGTCCAGTCTAGCTTAGCTTTAGGATATATGCTACTCTGTACTATATAGCAGAAGAGAACCTTATACTGTCATCCTCAAAGGCTGTAAGTAACATTTCTTTCCATAACCAGACCATTATTATAGAAATAGAAAAAGTTCAAAGCTAAGACAAGTTATACCATTTGAATAAAGCTTTTTTCTCTTTTGATCAAAAGAAGGACTTAATAAGAAGTGGTCCTTGAATTCTTTAAAGGGCATAATTAATTCTTATATTTTATAGTGGCTAAGTATATATTAATTATAGAGACACTCTGAAGCAGCTGTGTCCTTGATGAATGTCAAAATGGTTGCAGCAATGGAAAGTTGGGTAATTAATTCCATGAATATTTATGATGTATTTCACAGGTACTAGCTATTCTTGAATGTTTAGATAGCCCTGAATGTATAATATATCATAATAGTTATGAATGAATTGACAGCTGTTTACAGGGCACTGGGTTTATAATTCAATTTGTATATCTGTTCCTAACTAGTGTAGATAATCTGGAATATTTATGTTCCGGAATCATCTGTCCAGTTCTAATTTTTATAATTATCTTCGTCACCAAGAGCAGAATTTCTTACAGTAGTACATATCAAAACAATGGCATTTAATTGAGTCCAAAGATGTATACAAATATTTTCTGAGAATTGTTTTATACCATGTATTGTATAATAAAGATGTGTGTGTGTGTGTGTGTGATGACTCAGTGGTTAAAGATCCTGAGCTTGTCAGTTGGAAAGCTGACAGCCCAGGTTCAAGACCCAAGTGCTGTGTGGCAGGATGAGCTCCCATTACTTGCTCCAGCTCCTGCCTTTCTTGCAGTTTGAAAGCATGCAAATGTGAGTAGATAAATAGGTATCAATAGCAGCACTCTGTATGCCTTGGCGTATAATCATGCTGGCCACATGACCACGTAAGTGTCTTTGGACAACTCTCTAGAGTCAAGCACAACTGGACAGAGGAAACTTTACCTTTATATAAGAAAGCCATTACAAACAAAAGTAACAAAAAACTCAAATAGATTCTCTTCTTTGTAAATGGTAATCCTTGCTGAAGCTTGATAACTGGTGTACATTTTATCCATTTCAGTTCTGTATAAAAGGCCGGACAGTAATGTCAGCTATTTATCTTATGTCTACTAAGTGTCTGCCCAGTTTGTAGAACCCCTAAATCCCACTCCTGGCTGGCCCCACCCACCCCACCCCTCCCAAGAGTCTCCACACAGCCCATTTTGGATCCCAGGTAAATGCAGGGCCCACGCAGAGGCTCAGGGAGGAGAAAAATAGGCTTTCCAGAAGTCTGGAAATGGGCCCATTTCTGGTTTCCGGAGGGCCTCTGGAGCCTGGAAGAGGCCGTTTTTTCCTCTCCCAGAGGCTCCAGGAAAGCCTCCAGAGCCCAAGGAGGGCAAAAAGCCATCCCCCCATGGTGCCGGAGGCTGAGTAGACCATGCCCACCATGCTATGCCCACCCAGTAACCAGGCAGAGAACCCCTTGCTAAAATTTTTGCAGCTCACCCCTGGAGGTGACCCTAAGCTTAACTTGCTCTGACAAGCTTCCCTAATGGAAGTTCTTCCATTCTTCCATAAGTGGAAAGAACATTTGGATCCAACCCAGCAAGGTTATTTGGCATATTTGAAAGGTTTGCAGCAATGCAGTACATGAATGTATAGGACAGGGTAGCACAACTGCTGCTTATTCACATAAACAAAAGCGATGCATTTTTGTAATCTTGTGTATTTAAGAGTTGGCAAACTCTAAAATGTCAATGCTTGCGAGAATTCAAATATTACTCCGGTGTAGTATGTTATATCTATTTGGACTTGGACCAAGGAGATTAGTTTGTGGTCTTTTCTCAGCTGTAAACTATTATTGGAGAACAGAAGCCTTTGAAATGAGGATTTACAGAAGATTAATTAAAATATCCTGGGCCAAGCTTACACAATATGAGAAAGATTGTGAAAACCATCAGGAAAAGGAAATTGGAATATTTTCAATACATGCAATGAAAAATATCAACTGCTTTAATGCTGAGACACTATATCAATGGAAGACAATGTATATATTGGTTGAAAAAACTATATTATGTTAAAAACATATATTGTTATGGTTAATAATAATATAAAAAAGTACTCAAAACAACAAGTAGCATTTGTGATTGTCAATCCCCAGTAGGAGAAGAAACTAAAAGTATCAGAAGATTTATTTTATATCATATTTCCTTCTCATTAGTTATCTTGGCCAATAATGAACTTTCACCTTAGTTTATCTCATAAGCTTATCATAACAATAAAGTGAGGAAAATTCTGTATGCACTTAAAAGATAACGTGAATATGATAAATAAGGAATCTATAGCATGGGAGTGAGCGAATATTAGCATGGATGCAATGTGAGGCTTCCTTCAGTCTGGAGGGAGCTCCACTCAGCAGAATTCCTATAATTACCACATCAATTACTATATTATAACATTTTTTGTGTTCCTTAAATATTTTATTACCAGGGAATTCGTTTCTATTCTCAGACCATCATTCTAAGTCAATTAGCTGAGTTAGCAGTTCCTCTGTCCTTCCCAATGTGATTCTATCTTTGATCATCTGCACTCCTCTCAATCACATTCTGGAATACTTAACTTACACAGACCTCACTATGGTATCTGCTTGGACTTAATAATCACCTTAAAAATACCTCTAACTTTTCTAGAATATGTACAATAAACTTTTCTCATGCTGTGGGGCTTTTTAAAAACATTTTTGGGGGATGATTCCCTTTGACTCACAACTGAGCTTAATTGTATGAATTTTATGGGTCTGAACAAAAGTTTGAAAGTACAGAAATAAATAGTAAAGAAAATACTCAGTGCTATTTTCTTTTTAAGAATCTGCAATCTTATGAAATAGCAACCTTGAACCGCTCAGAATCAAATTCCTGGAGTGAGCTAGTCTACAGTTCTGCATTCTAACCACTGTGCCACCACAGCTCTTAAGAAAATGATTGTGTGTGTGTGTGTGTGTGTGTGTTCAAAAAAATCGTAGTTTTACATTAATGAATTATAAAATGTGTAAACTGAGACATAGTATTTAACTATTCTTTGTTTACTATTCCACAGCTTTGCATTGGAAGATGGCAGGCACCTTTACTTTGCAGGCATCTGATAAATAGAGAAAAGTGGGAAGATTCCTCTTGATATCAATATCTGATAATGGTTTAAAGAAAGCTTGAGATCTAGAATGACAAATCTAGACTTAATCTCTTCTTTTTCTTTTCCTTCTTCTTCTCCTTCTTCCTAAATAATAAGAGATTGGAAATGGAAAGATGTTTTCTTGAACATATGATTCATGAAGGGGCAAGTGGCGTTAATGGAAGTTTTAATCCACATAAGCGTGTGACATGCCATCAGGTTTATTGGTGGAAACAGATTTTGTCCTGTCTCCATGTCATAAGTATCCATGGGTTCTTTTTTTAAAAAAATTACTTCCTTAGTTCTTATCTTTATCTCTTGAGGCTATTTACCTAAAGTTAAATTATCATTTACATAATGGCATTAACACTTCTTGAGATCCATTCAGTTTCATAATTATATGAACAATATGTTCACCATTAAGAAGGGTGGACTTAAAGGAAAAGAACATCTAATCCCACATTCTGTACTTCCTCTCTAAAAGGTAGGAATTCATTTCCTAAGAGGATAATTTAGATGTGCACCTATAGTTGCCACGTATATACGCACAGTCACTGATCTCTTCAGTCAGGCCAAGGGGATGGAGAGATAAACTGCTGTTTCATATTCATAGAAAGTAATTGGTTGGAAAAGAAAAAACCGCACAAGCGCTATCTGTGCAATCTTCTTCAAGACTTCCCTATGAAGCATTTGTTGAAGTACTTACAGCTTTATGAATGAGATCTTTTCTACACAAGAGGAGCATCTGTGTATCACAGCATAATTGAAATCACATACTCTATTTCTAATTACAACTTTCTGAGTGTTCATTCACCAGGCTTATGCGTGGTCTGTGTTCGTTCAGCTGTGAATTAAACATTTCACATGCAAAGTATTTCTGAGAGTACTGGCATAAAGCCTGGTGAGCCACTGGGATAGATCAGGAACAAGCTGGTGCCCATCCTTTTTCTGAAAACCCAAAGAATGCCTTTTAAGTCCATTTCATCAGCTGTCTCTTCCCTTTGGATGAGTTGATTCAAATTCCTGGTTCTGTTGTGTGTGACCTCCCGATCGTCTTTATGTCAGAGGTGAAAGCAAAACATCTGAAGAGGATGGGCTGCATTTGAGAGGATTTCTCTTTGAAATCTGAAAGTCTTTGTGAAATGAACCCTTAAGACCTGTGTCAGTGTTTCATTGCTCACATGAATTAGATTTAAATGCCCTGATTTTGTTCTGAGTTTCATATACCACACCCAGATTTAGATGGGGGTAAACTAATAAATATTGTAAAACAAATATCGAGAAGGATTGCTTCCAGTAACTCAACATGTAGTACAGAATCATAAAATTGGAAGATTTATAAGCTCAATAGGCTAATTGCCCTTCACTGCAAAAAAATCCAAAGGTAGGACACCCTAACTTAACAGATGGCCACCATCTGAATAACTGCTGTTCTTACTGCTAAGACATGTATCTCAATACTCAAATCTGCTGCTACTAATTCTGCTTTTTTGCCTCTAAAATTCAAAGTTGTGAGTGTTTGAGAAGCACTCTCTTCTAACTCTTTCCTTGCTAAGCTAGACAATATTCTTTCTAGAGTACTGGTATATGTTTTCTAGATTAGTTTACTCCTTAATGAAATTATTCCTGTCTTATCATTTAGAGATTCAACTAATGCATAATTGAAGTGATGGACTAAACTATGCTACTTGTGATGTGGAAATGATATTATTAATGCATTGTAACATCAATTATGTTTTTTAAATGTTTGTGTGTGTTTTGAATGTACTGTGTGAAACCATGTAGAGTATCTTCTTTTGCCCTTGTAATTTGAATCATTATTATTATCCCTTTCTTCTGTTGTTGGGATATTTATTAGTGGAAAATGAGTGCAGCTCCCCTTTTTACTAGATAATTTTAAGTTGGCTATGTATTTCTTAACTATCATGACACTTTCCTGCTTTCTTGCTTCAGTTAGATTGAGAAATGTATTTTTATTGCCACTCTCAGCTTTCCATATAAGACTTTAGCTGTGTTTTAGTTTTCTTAATAATGTCTAAGGACATTTTAAATCATCCAGGTTATGCTTGTCATAAAGGTGCTTTTTCCAAAGGCAAATGGGCTTTCTTGTTTTTTTTTTCCTTTGAAAATGTTCAGTTCTTCAGAACTGAAGAAGCTTCTTGGATGAGAAGTGAAATGTTTTCAGAGGGAAAAAAACAACCAAGAAGTCCAGTTGTTTTTTGTTTTTTGTTCATTTTTTAAAAAAAAAAACACTTTTGGGACTTTCTTAATACTGTCCCTACAGAACTGGACCATTTGTTTTGCTTGTCCTTAATGATTTCTAATTTATCCCTTTCTTAAACAAGCCTCTCTTTATTTCTTCTCAACCTTATGCTGTTTTCTTTTTCTTATTGGCAACCATGTTACTTTCATTTTGTTTAATAATTGGTGCCCACAAGACAAGTGTTTTTATCTCAGTTCTTCCGAGATTACAATTAAACAATTCCTTCTATTCCTTTTAGTCTAGAGCATACTGCTAGGAGTTGCTTGAAGTTCCAGCAGTATTTAAAGAGTTAAGAAATAAAGGCATTTCCAAAGTAGAATTACTCTATATATTGTTGATCCTTTAGAGATTAGTTGTCTAATCCCTTAGAGATTTTAGTTTAATCTTGCATTCTGGAAAGAGGAAAATCTCTATTTCATAAAACTCTTTTCTGGGCACTTATGAATTTAGAGATGCTAATGTTTTGTGATTTCTCAAAAGGTTCCCTAGCCCAAATATTGAATGAGTTACCGAGCACCAGCAATGTCACTAGTACGTGAAATCTAGCTGGATTATTGATGAGACTAATTCATGAATTTAAATCCTTACTAGTCTCAAAGAATTATATTAGACAGTTGTGTAAATCCAGTGCCTCTGAAAACAGTGGGGGACCGGAACTGGAATCCCATGATTTCACTGGGAATTAAGCGATACTCAGAGTTTCACTGGCTTCAATCCTAAGGGTATAAGAATCATATATTGAGCAATAGGATGGATTATATATGTAGCTGCTAATGCCTGAGGCTGAATTAGCAGTTTATACATAACGTTTGTGAGAAATATTGGATTTTCTTAGTATACTGTTTCATATTTTATAAGAAATCGAATAGGGAAGCTTAAAACAGTGATCATAGTAAGTAGGCCTTCTTGTTCAAAATAACATTCCCCAAAAATAGTCCTTGTTTCATGCTCCCATAAACTGTCTGGTCTGTTATTGAAAAGATCTGTAGATTTCCCACAAGAAGTAGGGACTGGTTTTTATTTTTTTCATGGCCCCAGAGCACCTGTATGGTGAGAACCCAGCAAATAGTCATGTGAAAGTCAATGTCTGTTATCTAGCCATTCCCTTGAATATATATGTATAATATATATAATGCTTCTGTGCCTGAAAAGCTCAGCAGTAGCACAAGAGGAAGTCAAGCAATGGGGCGCCAGTTAGTTAGGCTCAACAATTTTAATGAGAGAATTTGTCCTGTTGGGGTGTAAAGAAACCAAGAATGAATGGGCCATTGGTTTTGGCAAGTCAATGGACGCGTCTTGCTTGTCTTCGCTCTTGTCTCTGTATAAATAAAGCATTGTTCTCCATCCTTGGCATTTGTGCCTCGTGGTTATAAATTGGTCTTGATGTGTCTGACATTTTAACCAAGTCTTTTTAATGGTCTGTTTTTGAAAGACTTTGTTTTTCCTATGTTTTGCACCAACATAAACCTTGACAGCACTCCCTGACATATATCAGGTTAACCCTTTCTTTATCCTAGGTTTGGGAAAACTCAAACTGCAAGTTGTTAAGCCACAAAAAAGATGAAAGTGATGGAAGCAAGAATTGTTAAGTAGACGCAATTTGCACCTGCAGCTGAGTTTTTATTTGCAGCCTGCTGTTAATATTGATCACCATTTGCTTGTGATTGAAACATTAACAAATGGATGGCCTTGTTCAGTGGTGATATTCTAACCGGTTTGCTGGGTTACGTGGACTCCGCGATCTCACAGCCAGTTAAAACTGACCACTAGGCCATGCGCCACCAAATCCACCTCCCCCCATTGCCTTGCAGACAGCGTGTTGCAATTGGCTGTGAGATCGCGGAGTCTATGTGCCACCTCAGAGCATACCTTGCTCAGCTGGTGCTGCTGGAATGGGACAGGTGGACAGGGCCAGCAGTGATATTCTTTCTGGTTTAGCGCTACCCAGCAATTATGCAAACCGGCTAGAATATCACTACTGGCCTTGTTCCTAGAACTTTTTTTGCACTGATTTGTCATTTGTTAACTGTGATTTTTCTTCTTAACTCTGTATCTCAGATGCAACTTAAAAGCCAAAATTAAAATAAAGCAGACTAGTCTTTAACTCCTTGCCTATTGGCAGCTTCTATTTGTTAGTTAATTATTCAGTTTTATGTAGTTGCTGAGATATGAAGGAAAGGCCCATTTGCACATACTTCCCACTCCACTGTCAATTGCAACTAGGAAGAGGGTTTTTGTCCTGTGTTGTTTCAAACCTATGGATCATTATACTTGATCCCCAATCTTTCAGTGTTTACAAAATCTCTTTTCTTTCTTTCACCAAGCTTTCCATATTACATAATTTTAGTGTTTTTTCTTATTTTTGGCATTCAATTTTAAGTTTTGTAAGTGACTTAAAGTGCCTGCCAAAGAGGAAAGGTAGCATGAAATCAGATAAATGAATATTTTCCATCCAATTATTGCATTGCAGCCTAATTATTTTATTCCTAGTTCTAGGATTCAAATCCTAGAATTTAAGCCTGCTATGTGGAGGGCCACTAGTCTGGAGAAAAAAATTCTGTGCCTTATTGAAATGATTAATCTCATATCTTTTTTTTAATAAAGAGAGTATAGTTTCCTGGTATTCTCCTCTCCAACATCCTAACTTATGTAGTTCAGTAAAATTGTTTATATTTTCATTACTTGTTCTTGTTCTCTAAAAGAACAAGTTTAAATCATATTACCCCTGGGCTTTTCCTGATGGTAAAAAAAATACTTTTTTCCCCTGTTATATAAACTGAGAAGATCAATTGCTCATAGACTTGCTCTCAAATAATGTCAGTAGAAGAACTTTTAATTTTATTATTTTCCCCAGTTGCAGTCTCTTACTGTACTCTGTTTTGGGAAAGTTTCAAACTAATGTTTTTAAAAATAAAATGTAGTTGTTAAACTAAGGGAAAACATCTATAGCTGGAGGGACTAGTTAGAACATCATTAATATACCTATATACCATACACATACATACAATAGCATACCATAGACCTGTATACTGCATGAGGCAGAAAGACGGCTGAAAAAATATCTACAGGCCTCTTACATCCTGGACATAAACTGTTTCAAGTCCTCCCCTTGGGACGCAACTATAGGGCATTGCATGCCAAAACAATTAGACAGGGAGACAGGTTTTTTCCTCGTACCATCACTCTGCTGAACATCTAATTCCCACAGTACTTGTATCTATTTACCTATGTAGTATGGTTGTATTACTTTTATCCTTCTCATCTGTTCTATTACTTTCTCTTATTGGTATCATTATTATGATTATTATTACTTCGGTATTATGAACATTATTATTTTGTTGTTTTGCATATACATTGATGCAATGCATCAGAGACAAATTCTTTGTGTGTCTAATAACACTTGATCAATAAAGTATTCTATTCCAATATAAAAAATTAGTGGTGCCATCTTTAGGACAGCTGATCAGATTTAATTTGGTAACATACGTTTCTACCTATTTAAGTATCCCAAACATAAGACTGCATGTCTGAAAAAGAGAATGCAAGTAGGGGACATTTGGGATAATTGGAGAAATATTGCTCTCCAGTATTAGGAATTTTTATAATTTTACATATACAAAAATTAAGGCATTATTAGCTTTCCTGAAGTAAAGTCCACTAAAATAAGCGGTGTTTACTTCCAAGAAAACATATTAGATTATTGTTTGTAAGCAGTCATTGGCTTCAGGGTTATCCTTATCAGTGCAGTAAAATATGTATTAAGTAAACATCCTCCATAAATTGGTTCACCATGTCAAACACAACACTTTGTATTTCCTACATTATTAATATTGTCTTACATTATTTATTTATAGATTGTAAAGTGAATGTGAGGCTTATTCCAAGGCAATTTTGGGAGTATTTCCATTTTGTTTTTCTAAATTTTGTATTCTTCTCCACAGAAAAAAGAACACATACATCCCTGGTGAAAAGGAGTATATTTATATTCCCAGATGATGTAGTCCAAACAAAATCTTAGCTCTGCTCATGTATTCTGTAGTTTCTAACATTTCTTTAAAAGAAAAAGGTGGGCTCTCTAGCATTAAGACCATCAAAGAAATTATTATATTACCAAGAGTGTTCACTGATAGCACATATGCAAGCAAGAGTAAATATTTTGCTATAAAACTGCTACACAAAGAGCCAATTTCAGGGAACTTATCAAATAAGCAGCTTCTCTAAATTATCTTCCTCTCTTTGAAAAAAAAAAGTCAGAAATACATGTTGTAATTTTTAACTCCAGTTGTATGTGGGTCAGTGAGTTTAAGCAGTATTATTTTCTAATTTATAAATAGTTCCTTCATGAAAAAGTCTGAATTCATGCAGACTGCACTATTTGTGTTGCGTAATATCTTGGATAAATTTATTTTCTCTAATTTTATTTGAAGATTTCAGAGATATGAGGGAGAAAAAGAAATCCCATTTCTTCCAGAGCTATTATAAATAATGTCTACACCTTTTAAAAGTCAAAGCAATGATGGATGCAATACAATATATTCTTGGCCTAGGTAACTTTAATTGTGTTCCATTTGTTTGTTTTTGTAGCCAAACAAGTATGTCTAGCTGAAAAAATTAGTTGTGGAGACTCCAGCAATAAATGCATTCCTGCGTCTTGGAAATGTGATGGAGAAAAAGACTGTGAAAGTGGAATTGATGAAACTGGTTGCACTAACAGTAAGTGTAAAAACCCAGTAAGGTATGCTTGTTAATCTAGTGCCCATACTCCACCTCCTTTCCCTATTTCTTTTCTACATTATTTGCTCTGTACAACTGTATAGTGTGGTGCATCAAGTTGCTTTATCCTATTAGATTTTATGAAAAGAGATGAAGTAAAATTCATACTAACATTGGACAGATAGCATATTGCTCTGCATTATGTTTTATTTTGACTTCTTTCTTATTTAGTGTGATTTGCTAAGAGAGATCAGTAAATAAGCCATGGGTAGCCTGGCAGAGTTTGAAAAACCTGTTTTATTTTTGTCTTAGTGTTTTCAAATGTGGCTTACAATGATGTCTAGGTAGGCTTTGTGACATATTTCCTGATTTGGTTTTGTGTTCTGCCCCTGCTTTTAACATATTCAAAGACACAAGATAGAAATACTAAAAATAGATGGGCCAAAAAACTAATGTATTTAACAAGGTTGTCAGATCGAATCTCAACAGGCTCAAGGTTGACTCAGCCTTCCATCCTTCTAAAGTTCGATAAAATGAGGACCAGATTGTTTGGAGGCAATATGCTGACTCTGTAACTGTCTGGAGAGTGTTGTAAAGCTCTGATAAGCAGTACTGTATATAAAATCTGAGTGCTATTGCTATCTATGTTGTCAGCTTCCCAGAGTCCTTCAGGAGTTGGGTGGCATAAAAGTGTAATTAATAATTAATTAATAAACAAAGCCTGGTTAAAGCAAATTGTAGCTTAATATGCAGGTCCCATTAATACCCCTTTTTGGTTCATAGTGTAGATGTCTTTGGGATAGTTGTTAATTCCAGAACCATTGCTTATACAATCAAAGGGGTGAAAAAGTAAACATTTTAATCAGGGCCCTATTTGTTTTCAAAGATGCCTAAATACAAGTGAAACACTAGTGGATGAAAATCTATAGAACAGCTGTGGTTCCACTAAATAAAAAGTTCACATGATAAAGCCTATTAAAATAATAAAGGAGAATACTTGTAGCTCAAGGTTGACATGAGGGGTGCGTGTCTTTGAGCTTGCTTATTTTCTTCCAGATGTTTCATTACCCAAATTAGGCAACATCACCAGTGCTAGTCTGTAAGGTTGAAAAATAATCCATTGGATTCCAGGGGTAAGATTAATGTGACTTCTAGGTTCCAAGGGCTACACTGCAATTTTTTCCTTAGGTTTTATTTGTAATGATAAACTTTTCTTATCTTATTTGTTACATTCCATTTTTGTTAGCTTAAACTTGGGGGTGTGGAAAATGAAATAAATATGACATTTCTGTGTCTGCAGTACTCTAATGAGCAAAAGGCACTTGTTTCAAGCAATCAGCTCATGAATCTATTTTTCTCTTTCCTATATTTCTATATATATCGTAAATTTCTATATGTGAAAAAAGAATTTCTATGTCGAAGAAATTACATAAAGTAGAAAAAAGTACCTTCAATTCCTTTAGTGTAAATTGATATATTTCAAACTGGAATTCGCTTGGCAGTCTATTCTTATACAGTACTCAAGAATAAATGAACCTTATAAAGAAAGCCGACAGTCATCAAGATTTTTACTCTTCTGATGGGAGAAATTTTTTAAAAAATGCATTACTGTACTGACTGTGGAGGAAGATGTTTCCTTCCTCTTGAAATCAGCTGGATTCCAGGTTGTCAGGTATATTCACAAACTTAATGTATCAGTACAAAACTGAACTATATGATGAACCAATGACTCAAGGTACTGTATATTATTCATTGCCTCAGATTCTCTTTACTCTTTTGGATTTTTAATTTCTTTTTCTCATAAAGAACTCTTACTTTCCACAACAAGCTGTTCTGGCTGAAAGTTATCTTTTCCCTGTTGTTATTCTTGATTCCCATTTTCTTTCTCTTTTCAAAATATTGTTTGGTTTTATTGATTAAATTCTTCTTTATATCTCATTTTTGTTTTGCTTGTCTCCAAATATGGTTTTTCTTTTGCGTTTCTATTCTTTCTAAAATGAGAGGCCCCTTTTTCCCCTTTACTTGGGTGTTTGAAAACTCCTGGCAGCTCTCAAGCTCATCTCTTGAAATGTGAAACCTCCTGTCACATTAGCGCCTCTGTCTTCCAGAGGAAGTATCTCCATTTCAAAGTAATATCAACCTCATCAATCACACATTGGTCTTTTTGAAAACGAGTTCTTCGGTGATAAAAGTAGTTTATCTCCCTTCACTATGCTAAAAATCCAAGAACCTTGAAACTTAAAAACCAGAGAAAGGGTGGAAGAGAATTAGCCAGTTGCTTTTAAAAACATAAAAATTGCACCACTATATGAGAAATAGCATCCATGAGTTATTTTTATTGGGATCTTAATAGATTTGAAATGTGACAATTACAGCAAGGTGATACACACAACTTATTTATTTATTTATTTATTATTATTTTATTAATTACATTTTTATGCCACCCAACTCTCGAAGGACTCTGGGCGGCTTACAACATAGATAGCAATAGCACTCAGATTTTATATATTGCTTATCAGAGCTTTACAACACTCCCCAAGCAGTTACAGTCAGCATATTGCCCCCAAACTATCTAGTTTGTCATTTTACCAACCTTTAAGGATGGAAGGCTGAGTCAATCTTGAGCCTGGTGATATTCCATCTAACAACCTGCTGAACAAGTCAGCAGAGATAGGCTACAGTGCTGCATTTAACCACTGTGCCACCAAGGCTCTTTTTTAGGTCTACCCAAGATCTAAGCTTCGTACCTCTAGAAACTGATTACATTCAGAATGTCTTGTCACTAATGGGCCCTTTACTAATTCTCTCAATGTTTCATCATAATCAGTCAAATCTATCATGCTTTTATACCCATCATTTTGTCATCTGTACATAGGAGTAGCCTCATGCTTGGAAGACATTCACCAATCACCATTAACATTAATTCTTGAATGTCTCTAAATGACCCCATTTACTCTTTTTATACTCTTGTCTCATTCCTACCCATGTTGAATGTCACTAAACAAGAATATTTTGCTGCAGATCTCATTCATTCAGAGAATGGAATGCAATTTTTCTTACATGTCATCTCTGGTTCTTCCATGACTGCTATTAATCATAATATGCAACTACTCTTGCAACTACTCTTATTGAGTTTTCACATGTAGATATTTTCATATCATGAAATAAGCCACCTTTGACTCATTGCACTAATGCAATGATCTTGCAATCCTAGCTACTGTAAAAAGTGTTTCTACAGCTCCACTAAGGCGAAGGGATTTGGTTTGTCTGGATCCCTAGACTGTTACATGGTTGTTCCACTGTACCTCATCTGATGCACTCTGCACTCTGGAAGATATAAACAAGGATTTCACCAAATGCTCCCAATGAGCTTCACCAAACATCATTCCAGCAAAGGTAGTCATTTTTTAAAAAATATGATGCTTCTGGTTTCCCCAGCACTTTGGATTCCCCCCCCCTCCTTTTAATGGCGATCCAACCATCTGAGGGAGACAGGGAACCTCTGGATTGTTATTGAATCAGTGGGGTGCATTGCTGAGCAACAATAGGGCCACTTTCATGTGGATGCTGCAGCAGGCAAAGTCTTCCAAGGGCAGGGAGAGTCTGAATGTGAATTTAGCTAGTTTTGGATAAAGACGCCTTTCAGCGTCAATAAACACCATGAATGCAGCCGCAGTAGAGTTACAACTTAATGAGATGAGGGGAAGTGCAGGGGGTCAGGCCTCCTCTTTGGGCCTCTGTCATGGTAATGAACTGGGCAGCCTGCAGCTGAAAAACTGCTGGAATTTTTATTTGCATTTCATTTAGTTGGAAGGAAATTGACCCAGATGGTCTACAAAGGCAAGGGAAGGCTGGCAAATAGTCCGGCCCTGCACACTTTGGGAAGGGCTCCCTCTTGTTTGCCCATCCTTTTCAGAGTCCAGGGCATAAAAGATTAAAATAGCGTAAGGGAATTGATTTCATGATTTTTCTTAGAGATAATTTCCCCAAGATTTCAAAAAGGACATTGGGGTTTTTAAAAAAGCCACCCTAATTTAATCTGCCAGGACCTCAATAGTAATTAAAGGGAAGAAAAGCCAGGGTAATGAAGGAGGTGGTCATGACTTTTTTTTTTTTTTTGGTGTGGCTGGTGGGAACTTTTCTTAATTAGGAAAAGCCCAAAAACATAATGATGTTAATAGAGACAACCATGAACACTTATTGCAGAGTCTCCATAGCCATGGTCAGCTTTGATGATTAATTGTGCAAACAGTTGACTGTACATGAAAGCTTGAAATGAATTGCCAAGTCAAATGGTTGTCTGAAGAATATCAATGGTATTGTTACCCAAAGCTGATATTCTTACATAACTGCCATGGAGTTCCATACATCTATAATCTTATGCGTGTTGTGGTCGTGCTTCTTGAAGCAGATGCCTTGACAGATGCAGATGAAATTAATAATCTACCATATAGTAATTAATAGTAATAGGCAAGAAAAATATAGACTCTTGCTAAAACAACCCGTAGCATTGGCATAATGAGCTATGAGTCTAGTGCCAGTCAGTCAGCAGGCCTCTGCCTTTTGTATCGTTGGGTTGGAGTAGTTCCCTCTAATGTAGAGTGCAGTACAGCAATCTAAATCTCCTAATAATGAGAGCGTGAGCTACTGTTATAAGAGCCAATCATATTAAATATGGCTGCAAGATGCACCAGCTGGGCAAACATTCCCCAGGCAATGGCCATTGCCCATTCAAGCAGAAGGCAAGAGAGACTGAACTTGAGAAGGTAGAGTCTGATTTCTAACATGAAAGCACACCACAAATTCCTCATCAAACCTGCTCTAGAAAAGCCATTAAGAGCCATCTTTTCCTCAGGCAATTGGGGCCAGTCCCTCCTGGTTGTTTGTATTATGGATCCTGGTCACTTTTTATATTCTGTATTTCACACTCATCTTTGCCCATTTTGTATGTTTTAATGTTATATGGTTCTTTTTCTGATTCATTGTTTTTGTTGTTGGATGCTACCCAGAATCACCTTGAAAATCCAATAAATAAATAAATAAATAAAAATTATTTTATTTAAATAAGTCTGAAAAGTGTAGCGGCTGAAACAGTACTGGCTGAAACATTAACATAACATGACAACAAAGATATCATTTTTCTCCCATGCCACCTCTTCCTTTAGTAATACTTGCAATTTCCCTTAATCTGTACAAACAGTAGAGAAATATTGAATATAGATATTTAAACTTTCCCAGAATATAAAACCAACCTCCCCACTGCAACTGATTCAACTTACAGTACTGAGAGAACATTTCCTACATTATAAATGCTCTTCAAATGTTACTCGTTCTGATAGCAAGTTTATTAGCCTTCCTAGAACTAACAACTTGCAACCTTCTAAAAATATGGACACATGAAAGGGCTGCCAGACCCTGGAAAGGCCAGTTTCAGCCTTCCACTAAAAAGCAAAAAGAAGAAAGCAGAGCAAAACATCAGCTGCAGCTGAAGCTTTTAAACACCTCCCTACCCCACCCCTCCTCCTCCTCCTCCATATAGCATCATTTCACCTTTTAAACTCCAGCCATTAAATTATTCTCATTGAACTGGAGCCTATGTAGGTGATGGATGCTTCTCTTTTTATTGTAATGTCATTCTGAAGCTCCCTGCTTTCAAGGACCATTCTCCTTGGATATAGATGGAGGCAGTAGATCACTGCTCTATGTCATGTTTTGTCCTGCTTGGTGTACAGGTTAGGAAAGAAGTCTGGCAAGTGCTTTACATCACCATAGACCCACAGGACAAGACCAGAAAACTCCTGGATGTTTTTCATTCATGTGAGTAATGGCACATTCAGACCAAACGCTACACATGCCAAGGCATTTCTTGAAATTTTCACTCTGCCCTGCATCTCTTGGTATGGCCTTCTGTTGTGGCTCAGCAACGTGTTGCAACTCTGACAGCCAATTCTGACTCAGAGGACGATCTGGAGTCAGAGTTGGATGGAGGGGCTGAACCGGCTGCTG
>JANHGC010001991.1:479278-496097 GCA_027560395.1 Boaedon fuliginosus
CTATTTAACTAAAATTAGATTAAATTAATTCAAGATTAAAACACATAAATATCTAAAAATCTAAAAACTAACTAACAAATATTAATATAAAAACAGCAATGTAAAAACAGTATTCCGCAAGACCAGGATACTGAGGTGGTAAAAGGAACACTGGTGTCCAATGGAGTCCTCCAGTTCACCAAACCTCCACACCTGGGAGGGGGGGAGATGTTCTTTCCACAAGCCTCCCAGCTTCTGCACTTTGCTGGGAGGACAGAGGGAATATCCGGCCACTCGTCCCAGCAAAGTCATCCCAGTTCCTCCGGGCTCCCACGGGGGCCATGATGGTTAGTCTTTGCCGCACAAAACCGCAGGTGATAGCCCCAACACACAGGAGTCTTTCTCCCCCTACAAACAACGTCCAATCACCCCTCATAATCCACCTTCATTTGGCGTCTGGTCCCTGCAGCATATTGTTTTTTGCTGTAGAATATCGGCCCGCAGTATTGGCCCCTCCCTCTCACGAGGAGGCTGATATCAGGCCGAGCAAGTTAACCAGTGGAATAGCTTGCCTTCAGAAATCGTGGGAGCTCCATCACTGGATGTTTTTAAGAAGAAACTAGACAGCCGCTTATTTGAAATAGTATAGGTTCTCCTGCTAGAGCAGTGGGCTGGACTAGAAGATTCCCAAGGTCCCTTACAGATTCTGTTCTAGTCTAGTCTAGTCTAGTCTATATCTTCAACCATTTTGGAACCTGCATCTCTTCAGCAGTCCAAGACTACCTACCTCTGCTTGCTAGCAGTCCTATCTTCTCCATTCTGTATCAAAGTTCTCTCCATTTTTATTGATGTTATATTTATATTGATGTATAGTATTTGTTATAATTCTGTTATTTACATTACAAAAGTACGTGAAAACTGTGATATTATTGCTGTGAAGTAAACAGGAAAGGAATCAATAGTCCCTTCCTCAAAATTATTCCAAGCTCCTGAAAACTTTAGGACTGTATTTGCAAACCTGGTGTCTGCCAAAACAAAGATGGTTTGGAGATGAAGTCTCAAATAAGGAAGAATTTTTTCCCCTAAGGACTAATATTGCTAGTTTAGCCCTGTGAAAATTTCTTCATCTATCATTCTGTAACATTTCTAGCTTCAGCAAATGATTATAGTGAATGTGAAAGCAATTTGTCTTCCTTGACTCTATCGAATAGCTCACCTTGGAAAGTCTGAGTTAAATAAGCTGTAATAAAACATAGGCCCTCATCTGAGAATTAAGATAATAAAATGAAATGCATTCTTTTCAGGAGGCAGTTCTGCTGACATATGGGGTGCTTTCCTAAGAACCTCCAGTTTGAACTGCTCTGAAACATTAGTGGTAGAATAAACAAAAGATGCAAAGGGGTTTGATTACAAAAAAAGGAAACCCTCTTTAATCTACAGCAGGGGGGTTAAACTGGTGGCCGTTAGGCCGGAGGTGCTTTTCACACCAAAAGAAGTTTTTAAAAAAGCTCTTTCCCGAGGGACTAGCTAATCCCATTAAAAAATATAGAATGTAAAATCATTTTGCTTCTTTTTATGGGCTGCACTTGGTTTATGCATTATGGCAGAACATGACTACAATTCTAATGAATCTCTAGAACCAGAACTGGTAAAAGTTCTTGTTATCAAGCTGAGTTTTCCCTGGCATACAGGAAATGAGATCACAAATTTGAACCAAACATTTGTGATGTATATGATTCATTCATCACAAGATTACTCTTTGTCAGTCAATCTTTCAGTATATATACCATTTTTCTCTCATTGGAAACAAGCAAGCATACACACCATTGGATGATGCCAGCATAATATGTTGTGAAACTAACATATTTTGTAACTATAGGTAATCCTTGACTTATGACCATTCAAAATTCTGGATCGCGGTCCATCCAAAATGGACTCCCCAAAAACTTCAGGACTGGGATTCAAAGTTCTCACATCACTGCCCTCTAGTCACATGACTGCATTTTGGGCATTTGGCAACCAGTGCACATTTACAGCTATTAGCAGTCCCATGACTGCAATTTATCATTTTTTTGCCAGAAACAATCACTCCCCCCACCCCCAAAGGCAAAAAAAATGGAGGAAAATGGCCCAATTTTGGCAAAAAAAAAAGGGATGTTTTTGGCCTCTAGAATGGTGGGGAGTGAGTTCCCAGGGCATGCAGATGCCCCAGGACAGTCTGTTTTTTGGCCTCCTGAGGCCTCCGTAGCTCGCATTTTTGGCTTCCTATACTCAACATTCGGAGTATAAGATGCACGCAGAATTTCACCCTCTTTTAGGGAGGAAAAAAGTGTGTCTTATACTCCAAAAAATACGGTAGTTCTCAGTTATAATTGGGATGGCAATTCCATCACTAAGCAAAGCACTTCTATAGTCCTGGTTGCAGTCATTAGGTGAAAACCTCATGCTTCTTCTGTCCTGCTATGCACATCTCCACTTCAACACTGCCCATGATTTACGCCACACACACACCCCATCTCTGACCTTTTGGCCACCTGCATTTCCCTTTCATCCCTGCCATAACCTACAGGTGCCATCTTAACACTACTGCAATCATCTTAACACTAGTCCAAGAATCCCTGTCCTGGTTTTCATTTCGTCTCATCCTTTTAATGATTTTTTTTCATTTTATTATTTATTTCATTATGTTTTATAATGACACACTTCATGATACTTTCTTATAAGAAATGGAATAGAAACATGGTTCAATTATTATTTAGACTCTTCCAATTATGCCAAAATTAAACAAAGTTGCTATACTAGTGGGGTTTATAAGTGTGTTTGGTTTAGTGAGTAAGGCACCAGGCTAGAAACCAGGAGACGTGAGTTCTAATTCTGCTTTAGGCATGAAAGCTGCCTAGGTGACTTTGGGCCAGTCATTCTCCCTCAGCCCCTGCTGTCAAGCTCAGGCAACAAGCCAGTCAGTCAATTCCTGTCGCAACTAATGGATTAACACTCAGTTAATCTGGAAAAACAAGTACTTGTGTAAAAACACTAGGAAGAATAGAAAAAGAGTTAATGTCAAAATATATTAAATGCTTGGAATCAGTCTGATTCTCTGCCTGCCTTCCTGCTTCCTGCCCCACTAGAGTATTTTCATAGAGAGAATTAAATTAATGGATTTTATGGTGTAATGACCTCATTAACATATTTTAGGAACATTGCTTAGTATATCATTATTCAGCATAGTTGTACCACCGGGAGCTTAAATGGTCATAGCTGCACGGTTTTTCTTTCAAACTGTTTTTCTTTTTAATTCCTTTGGCTCAAGCTATGTTATTCTTATTTTGTCCATTGATTCAGAAACTCATGTTTTTGACATGTATTGCCAGGATATGTTTTACCTCCTGGCCATTTTTTTGTTTCAGAATTTGAAATCTAATATGTTCTGTTTCTTTTTTAAAGATTTAAATACTGTTAAGCATAATTATGAATATCTATTTCCATATTCTAAAAGTTAGACACTAATCATTTTTTTCTAAGTGATTATACACCTGAATATATTTTAAGAGTGTAAGAATCCAATTCCTATTTTTATATCATGCAATATTGATATCTATATTTCATTAATTTTCTTCATCTGAAAGGAGGATTTTAAGAAAATGGTAGTATTTCATTAACATTCAACTGTCTTTGCCTTTTAGTTTGTTTTCTATATATTTTCCAGTGTCAAGCAAATACTGATCTAGCTATCACTAGAATATTCAGGGGAAAACTGAAAATTCATTCATATTTAATACATAAAAAGATGTGTTATGTATGTCATAAATGTGCCTAACATTCCATTGAATTTTATAGAAATTATTGTCTAATATAGTTGAATATTTAATTGTTTCAAAATAAGGGAACAATTTAACTTATTGCAACATAGCAGTACGAACTACCACATCTATTCTTTTAAACTGTGTCAAATGAAATAACAGTATGTAATCAGTTGAAACAAAATTGGAACAAAGGAAAAAAATAGAAGTATTTCACTCAGAATTTATTTCTCTATGAGTAACACCAGTCTGCCTCATTGAACTAGATAGTATTTTGGTCACAGGTACTTAAAACTATTAAAAGGAACAATTACTGTTTTTATGAAAGTAATCATAGTTTAGGAGACCCAGTTTGGACTAATGGTTAAGGCACCAGGCTAGAAAGTGGGAAATGGTGAATTCTAGTCCTGCCTTAGACATGAAGCCAACTGGGTGACATTGGTCAGTCACTTTCTCTCAGGCCTAGGAAAAAGGACAATGTCAAACCATCAAGCAAACTGAAGGGATTTATCCAGGCAGTTGCCAGGAATCAAAAACCTACTTGAAGCATCCTCCTCCCAAAGATCATTCTTTGCATTGCAATTCTATCAGTGGTTATGTGGAAGACAGTGGTAGAATAGCATAGATTTATATGCTCACAAAATTCCTTTATTTGAAAAGGCTGAAAAGAGAAGTATAACCTAGGAATTAATATTTTTTCATCTTCAAGTGGAGTTTGCTCATTCTTGAGCTGCCAGGAATTTTGATGGAGGCAGCTCCCTAAAATCAGGGGATGTGTTGAAACAAAACCTAATCTGGTTTCACTTCATTTACACATACATTTATATGCATTTAATTAAAACGAAATCTGCTAATATGATTATTTCCCCATTTACTCTTTATAATTTTTCTCTTTTTCCTCATTAGAAATTAAAGCTTAGAAACATCATTTTAAAGTTCCTAGGAATTGGGTGAAAGATTTTTGAAGGCTTGATAGCTCCATTCATGTAATTCTTCTTTAGTCCATAATGTGCTTGCCATCTCCATTTCTTGAGGTATCAATATCCCTCCCAAAAAGCTGTGAAAGAGATATTCCACTGTACAGGTAGTCCTCGATTTACAACCATAATTGTGTCCAAAATTTCTGTTGCTAAGTGAGACATTTGTTAAGTTAATTTCACCCCATTTTATGACCTTTCTAGCCATAAGTGAATCACTAAAGTTGTTAAGTTAGTGACACAGTTGTTAAGTGAATCTGGCTTCCCCATAGATTTTACTTGTCAAAAGGTTGTAAAAGGTGATCACATGACCATTGACACGGCAACCGTCATAAATATGAGTCAGTGGTCATGTCACTTTTTTCAGTGCAATTATAATTTTGAGTGGTCACTAAACAAACAGTTGTAAGTTGAGGACCATTTATACAAGGCAGTATTCAAATCCCACATTTATATTTGCCTCCATAGTCATTTTAAAAGCTATATTTCAGAAATTCTTTGGGATTCAAAATGGTTCCAAGGAAACTATTCTTAAGAGGTCACACTAACTGTTTCAGGAATAGGAGTTCCTGCAACAGGGCATTTTTCTAAGGCGTGTTCTCATTATCTGAAATGGTTAGCAAATCCAATATGTGAACTAATAGACTATCACAGCCTCATTTGTTTCTGGGGAATCTACCAAGCTAATTGGACACGTAAAATTACCAATATAGCTGACAGGTCTCCTCTGAGCTGGAGAATAACTGGAAACAATTTCCTTCATTTTCAGAACAATTATTGTACAAATGGAAAATAACACTCAAAATGCTAATTGATCACAATGCCCAATGTCTTGGTCCAAGGGCAGAAAGGTTTAAATGAACTAATAAATCACCTTCTAACAAATTGGAAGGTTTTATTTGAATTAGATATGTCCTCTATGCAATTCTGTATGTAGTTCCATATAATAATGTACCGTAGAACCATATATTTTTATCTTTTCAGTGAAAGGAATATTATCTTTATTATCACGGTGACTTGATTTATTCACCAGTTAAATAGATTATACTTTAGAAAATGAAGAACAAATGCATTATGGGGTCTTACTCAGATGTTAAACCTTTATCGCTCTGAAAACACCAATCAAATTTCTAGACCTAAATAGAAATATAGATTAATACATTCATCATGCTAAGCCACAGTTCACTAATCCTGAGTTACTGAATAGTTCTCAATTATCTGTGTTTACACACTGTACTAAACCATAAGCGATAGCTTATAAACCAGATTTAATGGATTCATACAATCCAAGAAACTACAGGTAGTTTTTAGGCTGCAATAGAAGCCAGGATTGCTGTCACTGAGTGATGAGGTTATAAAATGCAACATCACATGGCGGGAATGTAACACCAGGAATGCATGGATCATTATAAAGATAGGAAGAGATAGGAGCCCCAGACAAGTAGTGTGAGGGGTAGGGTGTACCACAGGCAGGCGTTGGACCCAGGGATGGGTTTCTCCCGGTTCGCTGGTTACCCGCATTGTGGACGCGCTGCCAGATCGGCTGTCAAAAGCACGCCACGCAGGATCGCGGCTATCCACTGCACAGCTGTTAGATCAGAGTATTTGCAGAATACCATGAAGTTTTTGAATGCGATCCCATGTGGCGCACTTTTGACAGCCGATCTGGCACCGTCCACGAAGCAGGTAACAAGCAAACCGGGAGAAACCCATCCCTGGTTGTACCATGGGCATGTCAACAAGGGCCATAGACAAGCTGGTGAGAGACACAGGCAGCAGCTGGGGAGTGTGGGTGGGCTGGCAAGGACCACAGGTGAGTGCTGAGTTACAGATAGCTAGCAGGCAGGGAGCAGGCAGAATACAAGGTCCTTGACATCTCATGCTGTATAGTGGTCTCCAAGGAAAAATTTATGGGGAGTGACTTGTGACCTTCCCTACTAGCTTCCCCAATGACTTTGCTTGTGGGAAGCAGACAGGGAAGGTCACCAATGGTGATCATGTGACCATGGCTTGCGACATTGAAATTGCAAGGCGGGCGCCCAGATTGCGATCAAGTGACTGTAGTGATGCTGCAGCTTTTGCAGGTCAGTCATACGTTCCCCTCATTTAGCACTGTCATGTTTTTTATTATATTATTCATTATTTGAGATGACTTTTGATGTGCATGCATATAACCAAAGAGGAGATGAGAAAGAACTGTATCATTGGCTCATTCAGGTTCATTTTTTTTACCATTCCAATTTGCAAATTCACAGATAGAAGAGTGGTGATGAGCTAAAAATACTTATCAAATGGCCAGATAAAAGGATATTCTTGGAGTGCTCCATTAATGGTGCCACGATCACTGCATCTTTCATATTTTTCAAAATAATTTGAACTTTTCAGCAAAGTTTAGACCCATGCCACTGTAAATTATTAGCTAATAAGGGAATGGGGAACCAAGGTGGTTGTTGTTGTTTTGCTAAGCCATCAAGCAAGATGAATTTGTCAGCAGTATTTTATCAAGAAACCATTTAAAATAGGACATATGACTGATTGCCATATAATATCAGTTCTGTAATTATGGGGCACTTGGAAACTTGGAAATATTTCGAAGTCCTGAAATCTTAGGAGTGCTGCCAATTTGGAACTGGTGCCAAAATACCAGCAGAGAAGCATAGTAATTGTGTCTTAAGCTTCTTATATTAAAGTTTGGAAGTAATTCATATAGGTTTATGAGGTCATCTACTGGAATTTTTTTTTTACAGATCTGAGAAGCTAAAGTACCTTCACAGAAGCTTCTTAACTCAAGTTTTTAATCTCTAAAATTCATTTTAAACGTTTTTGTGCATAAGAAGATTTCAAAAAATTTCAGATTTCCCCTTTAGAAGCACAGGAAACCTATCATAGCTGAACTGTATCACATTAACCATTTAGTCCACAAGGGGAACAAGAATTAAGAAAAGGGTACATTATCTGTCTTTAATCTTCTTTACCTCTTGAACATATAACCCAGACATTTTCAATATTTTATTCTCCAGAAGTGTTGGACTACAAAACAATTATTCACTAGTACCATGGTTGGTTGTGAATGATGGAGTTGTAATCCAACACATCTGGAAAGGTCAAGATCAGGAATAGTCTGATATAAATCTATTCAGATCAGTCCATTCATTCAGTCTGAAATTTGTAAGATTTGGGTTTAATAAGATTCTAAAAATACTGCAAGTAAAATTCTTTGAAGCAGCTAAGAGAACTAAATTTCTAGTCTGTTTTCAAAAGCATGCAATTTGATATAATTTCTATTTCCTATTTGGCTGTAAAAGGAAGCAGGGAGAATTATTTATATCCAAATGAGTAAAGGGACAAGGCTAGGGAATCCCCCTGCCTTATCTCTTGGACTGGGCAGCCATAATAAGTGCAAATAAATAAATAATACTCCTATACTTCAGTCACTTTCTGCAAATTTGTTCATTTATTTAGTGCAAGGCATATCATACATGGACTAGCAGTATATATTACAAGTTACCTAGATTAGTAAAACACTATAAAATATAAATGTTAAAAAGATCTATGTTCAAATACCAATGTCTAGGTCAGCATTGTTTACATTTAAAAAAATCAGATACTGGACTGCTTACAGCCAGTCATGATGTGATCTACAGTTTGACATGGGATCCTGCAGTCACACTGAGGGGAGAATACTATGCCCCATTTATATAGAGAGTTCCAGAATATGCCATGGTGCAAATCCCATTCAGGATTGTCCATTGTTGATGAATTGATTCATTTATTTATTTTTATTTATTTTATTGGATTTATACCCCGCCTCTCTTCCCCGGTCAAAGGGAACTCAAGGCGGAATTATGTAATAATTCAAACTCTGGCACATTTATTGTGTGGTCATTTATATGTCTTCCTATGACTGGGTGTTCAGAGATAATGAGGCAGTAGCCTAATTAAATAAAGACAAACTGGCATACTCTGACTTTTAATCTTCAATTTTATTTATGGTAAAACTAGAACAATACTTTAGAAGAGTCTGCGCACACTTACTTAGCTACTTAGTCACAATCGAAAAGGAATGCTGTCAAAGATAGATTGCATCAAATTAGATAACACTGTGCCTCAACAGTACCTCAACAACAATATACTTCAACATTGAAAATATTATTGACACAATTATTCCCCAGTTCATGGCTTTACTACTTTTCTTTTTCTGTCACGTTCCAAATTACAATTTGGAAATATGTTTGGAGATCTCTGACTACCAGATAAAGATTATAATAGATTGCAGCCCTACAGATTCAGGTTTTGATCTCTAAATAATAATAAGTAGGATTTCTTGCAATCATCTCCTTCCATTCTGATTCCTTTCACCTCTTTGAAAGCTGTGTTATTTATTTTATTTATTATTATTTATTAGATTTATACCCCGCCTCTCTTCACCCCAAAGGGGGAACTCGAGGCGGCGAGTTTATTATGGCATAAGGGCACAAGGAACAATGAGAATGTAACTGTTGGCTTTTAAAATGATTCAAATGTCATTCTCAGGATTATTTTCCTTTTCATTTGGAATTACTGTAAAATAATTGGTTTCAGTAGTTTCAAGGTTTATTCCTACCCTTTAATAAAAAAGAAATTGCATATATTTAAGCTTATTTTGTAGGAACTCTTTAATGTGGAAATAGATTTCCTTTCTGGCTGAAAAAGTTGCAGCTAGAATACCTAGAAGTTTTCATGTGAACTGCTACAAATAGTCTAACTCTAAATGTGGCAAGCAGAGATGGGAGGAAGTGTGAAATCCACTCAGAAAGGCCTAATTATTTGTAAATGTTACATTGTGACTTCCAGAAGAATTTTTAATTTATTGCAAAAGAGCTTATCGATGCCATTCAGAAGCCAAAGCCCTGCATACTTCACTGAATATTTTCCCTGTGCATCAGAACACGCTCTGAAATTCTGCAACCTACTTAACATTTGGAGGAGAATGAAATTGCCACTTACAAAAGTCAAACCGATGGCAGAGAAGTTCTCAGAAAAATAGTGCTATGGCTTCCAGATCCTGACTCCACACCCTGCCACCCTGCCTCTAACTGCAACAGGCTTTTTTGTAGCCCTTAGCCATCTGGCCATATAGTTGCGCATCGGACTTTAGATGCAACAGTCCTCTGGATTGTACAGTTCTGTTCCGTGACTGGTTTACATGATACAACTTTAGGATTCCCCCAGCTTCATATGACATTTGATGTCTTTCATGTTTGTAAGAACTTTGAGACCATCTGGCCATTTTTAGTTCAGTTTTAATGTTAAACAATTGCCAGCATAGCATTACATTTATATTTGTTTCAGTGAATTAGCATGAATGAATGTTCAGGATTATGCAGCTTTCAGCTCATTTCAGTGTCTACCTTTTGAACTTCCAGTTGAACAAGCTACGTTTCCCAAGACACCATTGTGATCACTGCACAGGATAGCTGGATCAAAGTGGTCCCTGGGAGTTTCCTAATGATTCATAGACACAACCTTGGCTATACATTGCAAGAATCAATATCATCAAAGGGAGATTTTTTCTTAATGGAGTCTTTTCTTCAGATCATCTTGGCAAGCGAAATCCTCTTTATCTATTAATTTATTTATTTATTCATGCAACTGGTTGGTTCGTTTGTTCAATTTCAAGAGCTACCTATCTCAAGCAAGTGAAAAATCCCATATAGAACATTCCACATTATTGAGCGCTGCCGCTCACAAGTCTAGGAATGGTCAGCTTCTGATGATGAAAATGTTACTTAGTGGGGTTAAAGCAAAAAGTGACAGCAAAGAATCCCGAGGGGTCTCTCACACAACCTATGAGAACTGGCATTAAGCTTGCAAATAGAAATGTCAAGCAGAACAGTTCTACATTTTTTGGGAATCGGCTCTTATTCCATTTAATGAAATAATGTTTGCTGCTGAAATAGAAGATGGTTCTGATGTAGCCTTTGTGGACAGAGTACGGCACTCATACACTTAGTTAGAAAGTGCTACGGTATTATATTACTACAAGACCAAAATAATGTTTAAAAAAAAAGAGAAAGAAAGAGACTTTCTAAAGAAATTTCCTAGCAGCCTGAGAAAGTGGTTTTAAAACCACTTCTTTAATGAGGAAACAAATGTTTTCAGGAATTGTAAGGCAGATTTTGGCACAGCATTTTTGAATAAGCAAATATGTAATATTTTTAGAAACCTACAGAGGTAAAATGATATTTACTTGACATTAATGCTGTAGAGGCTCTGAATTGATAGTGACTGTCAAGGACAGTTATGTTGAATGACAGACTTCAGAAACAGTTACACTATTCAGGTTAGAATGAAGAAGTATTTTTTGGGATGAGTTAAATATAGGAAGAGAGAAAAGTAATCAATAGCTTAACCCTGTGGTACCTTCATTTGAATTCTTGGCTTTTTTATTTTTTTTACAAAGACTGTACTTCTTAGAGACTCTTAAGCAAAAGTACTCAGGGTAACTTACTATAAATTCTCAAAGGTTTATGCTATTTCTTCTACCAGTCTTCTAAGAAAAACTTCCATAGAACTCAGCCGCCGTTTCTAGACCAGTGTTTTAACTATTAAACCAAATAAGAGAGAAATAGATGAATTTGTTATGGCTTGATAAATGTTTACGAATGATGGGTAGTGAATTAAATTTGTACTTTGCAAGGATTATGGAGGGAAATTTTATTGTTCCCTATGCTATTTTATACTCACTCATACCAACTTTGGCATACTTATTTTTAAATAATCTCTTATTCGTTTATGAATTAAGTAAAAGTAAGTATCTATATTTTCCATATAACATTTACCCTTACCAAAGGTTGACAAGCTATGCAAGAAAAGATCTTTCAAGTTGCTATGAAACCGGAACAGAGATGAAGGACAGAGGGAGAAGCATTTATTTATTTATTAGATTTATATCCCGCCTCTCTTGCCCGATCAGGGGAAATCGAGGCAGTATACAACCAATTATTACATGGTCTTATCTATATCTGTAAAAGAGAAGTGGGGTGGGGATGTGTGTTGTATGTGCTCTATACAAACTTTCACTCCTTCACCAATCTAGTTCAAACTTGGCAGATAGATAGCTAAGCATAGTAAGATCAGCACTGTCAGGGTCACCAAAGGGTAGGGAGCCTTTTTGCTCCCCAAAAAAGGGGGAATAGAGGATACTCTTAACAAGGATACTCTTAACAAGGAGCAACCCTTGTTTTCTCTCCCTCTACTAAGTGTGTGCAGTTTTAAAACTGAGGCTCCATATTCAGATGCGCCATATTTTCAAGCGGCGCTCAAACGGAGAAGCTCATCCCACCAAGTAAGGTTGCCTGCAACTTGTAGGAGGAGGAGCGGGGGCCCGTAAATGATGTGGGAGGGGGCACTGGGGGCTTCAGAAGGCCTGCAAACGCTGCGGCACAAATATATTTCTTCTTTAAAAAAAAAAATCCGATCAAGGCTGGGTAATCAGCTGGTCATTATCCTAAAACATGAATGGGTGGTTACCAGTACATTAATGGAGTAAAAAGCAAGAGTGGTTTGGATGGGTTTTTTTTCCAATGTATAACAAATAGAAGCATCAGACTGGAACAGTATTTAAAAAATCAGAATGTGCTAGCATTGCGTATGTTTTTTCAGTGTTGTAGGGAGAAGATAGTTAAGAGCAGGATGATTTTTTGAAGATTTAAAATATGAAATATAAAATAAGCTTGTGCTAACCCGTATCTGTTTTTTCCTCCCAAAGTCTGTTCTTCAAGTGAATTCCAGTGCAGCAACAAGACCTGCATAGCCACAATCTTTGTCTGTGATGGTGACGATGATTGTGGCGATGGGAGTGACGAGAGGAAATGCCCTCCCTTCACTTGTAACCCGAATGAGTTCCAGTGCAACGATAGCCTGTGCATCCCACAGATTTGGGTCTGTGACAAACAGCCTGATTGTGAGGACCTCTCCGATGAGTCCATGGAGAGGTGTGGGTACAAACTCAAACCCCAAATCGTGAGCACCTGTGCAGCACATGAATTCCAATGTGGCAATGGGGAATGTATCCATTTGAATTGGAAATGTGATGGAGATGAGGACTGCAAAGACAAGTCAGATGAACAAGATTGTTGTAAGTGACCAAAATTTTGAACGGTATTTGCGGAACGGGTCCATCCATTGAATTTGATCTGATGGGATGGCCTTTGTATTTCAATTCTGTGTGGGGTTCCTGCAGAATTTGTGTGTATCTTTTATTTTGGAAGAAGTTATAACTCGACCTCTGAAATCTCATATCTGGTTGGTTAGGTCTTTGTTCCAAATTGCCACATTATCAACAAGATTATAGTTGAAGTGCCTGACAGTCAAGATGGTTCTTTACAGAACAAAATTAATCCTAAATAGAATATTGATGTCAAAAATTTTGGTTTAAATTAAGCACGTGCTAGTTACTAATATTATATATTGATTCTATATTGTATCTAGAACTGAGAAATTAGTAACAGGTCCATTTGATTCACTAGTTGATTCTAATTCATGTTTTCTATTAAAAAGTATGTCTAATTTGTATTCATGTCTGTGCATCATTTTAAATTGTAATGAAAAATGCTTGTACCTGCAGCATGAATAGCTTTGGGTGCCCAAAATTGAAGGACCTCTTCTGTAAATATTCAAGTTATTATGGACCCTGAGCTATTGAATATTGCATTTCTCTTCACACAATGTTTCATCCATTTTTAGGTGTTAAGTAGTTTAAGCTAGTCATTCACCCAAAGTTTAAGAGACAGACAGAAATTGAGAAAATGTTTCACTGAAATATTTATAAATGCAACGTGGAAATGAAATATTTATACAAAACTATGCATGAGCAGGGTGGCTGAAAAACAGCTGCCTGGTTGACAATTTTTGCTTGAGGACTGAATCTTTTTAATTTGCCAAGAAAGCCTTGTGCAATGTGTTTACACAATTATTGAAAATTAGTAAAAATCATATAAATCAGGCAAATACGTTAATTTGACAGATACAGAAGGAAATTTAAAAGTACATTTTAAATTACAAAACTAAATTTAAAATTTACTTTCTGGATATTGTTTGGGTTGTTTGTTTGTTTTTTTATCCCTTTATGGATTACTTTGGCTATTCTCACCTAATTCTAGTCTTCCCTTCTTATTTCTCTCTCTCTTTTTTAAAAATTTTGAGCTTACGTGTAGAGGTAGAAGTGAACAGTGGAAGAATTTGTGGGGGGGTTATTTATTTTGTATTCCATTTTCAGAAGAAGTAATAGATATGCAAGTGGTTCTTGACTTACAACAGTACATTTAGTGATAGTTCAAAGTTACAACGGCACTGAAAAAACTGATTTGTAACCGTTTTTCACAATTATGACTGTTGTAGCATCTCTGTGGCCATGTGATCAAAATTCAGATGCTTGTACTCATATTTATGATGGTTGCAATGGCTTGAGGTCATCCTTGTAAGCCACCTTGAGTTCCCATGTGCAAGGAGGCAGCAATATAAATATTTATATTTATTTATAAATATATTATAAATATTATTATAAATATAAATTTATATTTATAAATTTATTTATAAATTATAAATATATTATAAATATAAATTTTCTAAACAAACAAACAAACAAATAAATAAATGTGACCACATTTTCCAACCTTCTGACAAGCAAAGTCAATGAGGAAACCAGATTCACATTAGCTGTGTTACTAACTTAACAACTGCTCAAAATTCACTTAACAACTGTGGCAAGAAAGGTCATAAAATGGGGCAAAATTCACTTCACACGTTTTCATTTAGCCGCAGAAATTTTGGGTTCAATTGTGGTTGTAAGTCAAGGACTACATGTGCAAGATAGTGGCTTATCCGACGTGGGGCATTTTGACAGCCTTCTAGTACCAACCCCATTCAGAGTAAAATTCAACACAGGCCCAGGAACTAGCTATATATGCTTGAAAGGTGTTTTTTTTTCACTCACATGATTTATTTCAATTCATCCTGATTTACCAAAGCATGATTTTCAGTGACATTTCTCTGGGAAACTGTTTGAGCTCTTCATAGAGTCAGAAAAATTAAAGCACTATTTCTGAGTCTGATATTTTATTTTGTAGGGAATACTCAAACCAGGTTTCTTATGTTCAGTCATCATGGGAAATTGTGGTTCAGCTAAGCAGAAAGCATTGAATTGACATGTGGTAAAGAGGGGAGGGAGATTGAAGTGCTAGGTCGCCAGGGATTAGTTCATTCCAGCAGACAGGTCCTGAACTGCTGCATATACATTAGATCACAATTGTTTATTTGTATATCTACTGTGATCAGCTTTCCAATGTTTTGCATCCCTGGTGATTTTTATCTCTTTTTGGCAAAGAACTTAAAATAATCAACTTTTCTTTATTTGTATCTCATATACAAAGGAAATGTGTCTTAAATTTAAAATCCATTTCCAGGCCACATTTGGCAACTGTTGTCATAAGTTGCTTTTGAGGGAAGAAACTAGAATGAGGGCTCCATTTTAGTGCTGAAAACAAATAAAAATGCTTTGGCAAATGACCAAAAAACAGAGAGCAGCAGATGAACAAAGAAATAAATAGAATATGTGTTGAAAAAAAGCACACCTAATGGCTGATGTCTTGATTTATGCACACATGTGTGTGCATATTTATATTTTATATTTATGTAGTGTATATCTATTTAAATCTTTTAAGAGGACTTCAGTAGGTAGATAATTGGCAGATAAATAGTTCTAATTTCAATTCCTGGTATCTCCTGATCAAGGATCAGGATTACAGTGTCAGGATAAGCAACCCACTATAAAATGTAAAGTGTTTTTAGGAATACCTTTTATGTTATTGAAATATGAAAACAAGTCTGATATAAAGCATGCTTCATCTGTCCATGTGTTTTGACAAACAAAGTTTGCTGAATAATCACTACCAATGGAGTCAGTGAAGCAAAAGATTATCAAAGGCAGCAGAAAACTTGCAATGGATCAGATTTGCTCAGTGAACACAGCTGATCTCCAAAACTTATCCTTTCCTTTCTGTTTCTATTTGTTCTACAGGCATCCTTGCAAACCTTAGGCCTGGGTGTTCCAAATGTTTCTCTGAGTGTGTAAACAGTTAGTCCTCAACTTACGACCACAACTGAGTCCAAAATTTCTGTTGCTAAGCAAGACAGTTGCTAAGTGAGTTTCACCTCATTTTACAATCTTTGCTGCCACAGTTTTTAAACCAGGGCTCTCCAATCTTAGCAACTTCTGGGAGTTAAAGTCCACAAGTTTTAAAGTTGCCAAAGTTAGAGACCCCTGTTTTAAACAAAGCACTGCAGTTTTTAAGTTAGTAAGATAGTTGTTAAGTAAATCTGGTTTCCCTGTGGACTTTGCTTGTCAGAAATTTGCAAAAGCTGACCATGACCTCAGAACACTGCAACCATCATAATTATGAGCCAGTTGCTAAGTGGCTAAAATTTGATCACATGACCATAGGGATGCTACAACAGTTGTAAGTCTGAAAAACTATCATTAAGTCACTTTTTTCAGTGCCATTGTAACTTTGAATGGTCACTAAACAAATGGTTGTAAGTCGAGGTCTACTCTTAAAACTGATGTAGTAACCAATTTAAAGGTTAGGTTCTATAAAGGCATCAGGAGTCCAATTTGACTCAAAGGAGATTTTATCATTACTCTTACCTTTATATAGAGCAGGGATGTCAAACTCACGGCCTGTGGGCCGGATGTGTCACACGTGCTGACTATACCCATCCCCAGTTTAGTGAAGAGGAAAAAAGTTGTGATATGTCACATGATGACAGTATGTCATGGTGAGTTTGACACCCCTGATGTAGATAATAGGGCATGACGGGTGGGTTTCTACCAGTTTGGTCCAGTTCAGGTGAACCATTTGTTAAGGTCGGGCTGTTTGTTAAGGTCCTAGCAAACCGGTTCAGTCGATTTAAAATATATATATATTATTTTTTTTTTTATTTTTTACATTTTTGGGCCTTCCTACCCACCCCCAGGTTATACCTATATTCGCTGTGTTTTCAGCACAGCTGATCGGCTTTGCA
>JANHGC010001991.1:508065-533793 GCA_027560395.1 Boaedon fuliginosus
CAATAATATATCAATGGTTCATTCTAGTTTTGAGTAACCGTCAGAGATGAACTTCCTGAGGAGCAAATTCTGGAAAGGTGATTCCAAAGATCAGGAACTTATGATAGAGCAGGATTTCCCAACCTTGCCAGCTTTAGAACATGTGGACTTCAACTCCCAGAATTCTTCAGCCGGCCATTCCCTATGCTGGCTAGGGAATTCTGGGATTTGAAGACCACATGTCTTAAAGTTGCCATCATTGGGAAATCCTGTTATAGAGGAAGTAAAGATTTTACTTTGTTTTTTAAAATCATCACCTGTTGATTGCAATGAAGCAACTAGTTAGAAATTTAGCAATTCTTGAAAAAGGAAAATAAGCAGAAAGCGAGAGAAAATATTTTGGTAAGCTTCTTTGAGCCTTGCAAAACGGAGAAAAACAGTATCTGCCCATTCATATCTGAGCATTATTTAATGTGGCACTTCTCCTACAGCTTGCTGATAGCAAAAATCTGTCAAGCTTAAGATTTGAGCTTCTGTTATTTTCTTCATCACTGCTAACTGTGACAGGTTTGTCTTGAGACTTTGAGCTCTGGTACAGTAGGCAGTTATTTTAAAAAATAAGAATAATCAAGGCCAATTTATGTACTTGTGTGAAAATTGAATCAGAAGGAAAAAGGTCTGTCATGGGCAAGAAAAGGATACAGGAGAATTACTGTTGGAAGGATCTAGGTCTGCTGGAAAAACAAATGCACCAGCTGGAAGGGAGCCCTTACAATGAGGAGCTTTGTCCATCTCTGGTCTGAATGCAATTCTCACTGGCTTTCTAAAATAAATTAGGAAATTGTATCTTACTGGAACTTCTTCCTGCAAATCGGTGTGACCTTGATTTGTAAGCCATTATATTTAGAATTTCCCACTCAGGACATAATGGGAAAGAATGGGCTTTAAGTTGAATGACCATGCCAGAAAAACATTCATTCTTGGTTCAATTAAGAGCAAATTAAACCATGTTAGCTGTATCCACACTGGGCTCTCTTACACATGGTCCTGCACTAATTTGCATCCATGCCAGACACTCTTACACACACTAATTCACATGCAAAATGTCACTGTCTTAGAGAAGGGCGCCACCTACTGCATTCTTAGAAATACTGAAAAGCTTGGGATGAATGAAAAGTACCAGAGATTGTTTATAGCTGTTAAACCTCTTATGAGCCAGAAGGGAATCAGGCACTGGATAAATGGAAGCTAGTCACAGCCAAAGAAGCAAACGCTTTTGTCAAGTTGATGAAACTTGTGTTCTGTGACATTACGACACAATGAAAAATGAGGCAGTTTCCATTAGCATGCATATTTTATTGTTCCCCCTTCTTATTCCCTCCCTGTCATTATTGTAATAGGGATCAAAATATTTAATGAAACTGTATCCTCACAATATCTTTCCTCTTGCATTTTAATTCCTCAATGTTTCCAAGGACTCTGAGGAGAAGAGCAATAAATATCCCAGCAGTGCCTTCACATCTGCTGATTCCTTTTCAGAAATACTTCACTCTTTCTCAGTTTGTTAGCTGTGTATCTAACAAAGTGATCTGAACCTTGGCCTTGCATTTACTCCTCTTCCAATTGAAGGATTATTCTGTGGTAAATGTCACAGGGAGAAAGTTTACATTCTTTTCCAGTCGCCCCATAAAATAAATTAAGTTAGAATGCATCTTTTGGTATTTCAGGGAATCAATTCAATAGAATTCTGTTGTACCTAGTTCTGAGGAAACATTTTCAAATCACATTACTTAGCCGTTGATCCACAAACCAAAAATTGCTTTCTGCTGATCTGAAAAGCAGCTGGTCCAAGATCAGGAAGACAAAATTTACAGTCCAATTGAAGGGTAATTCTGGATGACTTAGGGTCTGAACATTATGTGGCCTACTGTTTTCCAGGCAAATACTGGACTTAATTTTTTCACCCAGCAGAGACAATGTTGACTATACAAAAAAGATGAATTAATTTAGTTTACTGAATTAGTTGGCCAGACCAAGATATGGTCATCAAATGTACAAGTACTGTGTTTGATACTCAGTACTTGTACACTCAGACTATGTAGTATTTGCAGTTATAATTCTGCACTTTTGACACTTAACAGTACTGATAGTTCAAAAATATAAATATAAAATATAAATATAAAATATAAAAATAAAAAAAGTAAATGTGAGCTTTTTTCATGGAATTATATTATTGTAAGGGAGTGTACAGGCAATGAACCTAAATTAAAACATCCCTGCCTGATAGATGACTGTTCAGGCTATGGTTAAACCAAGAAGTCCATCATCTTTCAGGATATAATTAGTTCCATTTTCCCACTGCTCTTTTCATTAAGCTTTTCTTAGCATTCAACTGGAATTTGCCTTCTTATAATTTATTATTTCGCATCTTGCAATCTGAAACAACAGTACCTTGGCTTTCTTCAGCATCACAAAAATCCTATTGCACTCTTCCTCTTCTCAAAGCTAAATATATCCTCTTTATAGGACTTAGTCTGTAACTCCCTAATCATCCTTACGTCTTTCTTTGAACCTTGTCCAGGGCTTCTGAACCCTTCCTAAAGTGTAATGCCCAGAACTGCACACCATACTTGAGATGAGAGATTGACCAAAGCAAAATTGAATGGAATTTTATTTCTCTGAGTTGGAAAATATAGTTCTTTTCTGTCACCTATAATTTCATTTGCCTGCTTTGTGGCCATATCACGCTGCCAACTCATATTCACTTAGCAATCATAATTTGAGCCTCTTTTTCACAAGTACTATTGCCAAGGCATGTAATCCCCATCCAATACCTATGCATTTGCATGACTTAAGCCTTGTTTACCTATTCTTCATGTGAGTAACAATTGTGTGAGGGGGAAAGTAAAGCCTGATTAGCCCATCCATAGACAGTACCTGCTTTTGTTACCCCACTCTTGCAAACATCTAAACAAAATGTTAGGTCCTGTAGACCAGGGGGTGTAGACTGACAGCCCATGGGCCAGATGCATCACGTGCAAGCCACGCCCACCCCAGCTCCACAAAGGGAGTGTGATACCACGAGTTTGACCCCCATGCTGTAGACTCTGCATTATTCTGAACCTGAGTGAAAGTTCAGGCTTTGAACTTCTGAAGTTTCTGTAATGTGAAAGTAATAGACATCAAGATCCAGCGTGTCTTTTACTACAATTAAATTGCACTGCAAAATCTGGTTTTGCTTATTGCACCATTCAGAGCAGGGATATATACAGTAAGTATGCAGAGCTCTCTTGTCAGAAAATTAATGTAGGATTTTATGCCTTGTTTGCTCATTTGATTTGGTTTTCCCTTTTTGTGAGGGCATACCATTATCCCTCCTCCCTTTGCCTTTTGGGGAGTTGCATGAATAATTTGAGTCTCCTCTCTATAGTGCCTACATAGATAAGGCCAGCGACACAGCTGAGCAGATGGTTCTGATAGACAGCCAGTTACACTCCCCGGAAGGTCTGGCAATGGATTGGGTCCACAAGAACATTTATTGGACAGATTCAGGAAACAAGACCATTTCTGTAGCCACAGCTGACGGGCATAAGAAGAGGACACTTTTCAGTACTAACTTAAGTGAACCCAGAGCTATTGCAGTGGATCCCATTCGGGGGTAGGTATGAAAGATTACTCTGCTATGTATTACTGAATTTACTCTTGTTACAGCCTTGATTCTTACAGTTCTCACACTGCAGCAATCAGTATAATTAGAGTTTATTTTATGGACATACATTAGCAATCAAAGTTTTTGCTGACTGTGATTTTAAAGTGACAATACCAACAAAATGCCTATTATCCATTCTACTGCTTATTGTAGGCTCCTGCTGCATCAGATGTGCTTTTGTATCCTTTCTACTTTCAGAATTCAAATTGGGCTATTCCAGTCCGATTGTGATGGAGCTGCAAAAAATTAATAAAAATGCTATATAATATGGATTCTTATTCTTAGGTGTATTCATTCTAACTCAGTCTTGTAGCCTGAAACACATGAGATTGTGATGTTGGGCAGTCACTATGGATTTTCTACTTCCACAATGACCACGGCCTTGGAATTCATAAGAACCATCTGATGGATGGTCTTTCTTAGTAAAAGTTAAATATAGTATTACCCTTTAAAGAATTTGATCACCTTGGTACATTCTTCTTCAATCAAGCAATAATCCATAGTTACTCCAAACAACATTGTACTTGGAAGCCTGAAGGAAAACTACTTTTCAAGTAGCATAGAGTCTTCTACCATCTTCTTTGTCTATTCCGTTTTGTAGATACATGTATTGGTCTGACTGGGGAGACATAGCAAAAATTGAGAAATCTGGCTTGAATGGTATGGATCGGCAAGTGCTTGTGACAGACAACATTGAATGGCCCAATGGAATCACACTGGGTATGTTGGAAAACTGGAACCAGATCATTCTAAATTTTCAAAATACTGTATACTACAAATAAAGGTGTTTTTTTTTTCATATTGAGTCTGAACATTGTTTAATCCAGTTTCATTAGGTTTATACTGTTCAGGAGCAATTAGCCATACACATGATTGTCTGAATTTGAAGGTAGCTCCTATACTGTACAGTTCTACAGCCCATCGTTCCTTCCCACAATCTTGAGTTGTTGTTTTTTAATTCTAAGTTTCTTTTTTTAACTGAAAACAATATGTAATTCTATTATGGGGATCAGAAAATAATGAGAGAAAAACACAATCTCTGCCATTATTACTTTCTTGCTATTTGCCCGCTTACTCTTGCAAGTTTCCCTGCTTTGAAAGAGGAAGATAGCTTTTGGGAAAGGTTGAGGGGGAAAATATATATTCCTATCTTACTTTCCCTGCATAATTTGATGTTTCCTACCAATTAAGAAGGAAGGGGGGGGGGGTTCAGACTGACAAAATCAGCATTTAGATGCAAGTCCTCCCCTTTAATGCATGCCTCACACACCACAAAGCTTTTGTTTTCATTATCATCCCAGCATTCCTCAGAGTCAGGCTACATGCAAATGGTAATAATAACAACAGCAAGATGCTACTGACCTCTCTACTTTCAATTAAACACATTTCCTCTGAAATGTGTTGATTGCTACATCATGTTTTTGAAACTAGGTCTGCAAATAAGTTAGTATGTTAATCCCATGCATTATCTTCTCCAATTAATTATGCAAAGAACTAATCTCCTACTAATACAAGTTAATGTAATTATTTTTTAAAAAGAATACCAACTGCTGATATTAATGTTCATGGAGAATTCAACTGGTTGGACTATTACTGTGGCTTCTCAGATATCTTCTTCATATGCATCTATTTAGCATCTCTGCAGTGACTCTGAATCTATGCTGAAAACTAGTACGGAAAATATTCTTCCTGAACGAGGAAGTCTCACTTCATGATTGCTCCAGTGTACATTACACAGACTGGATCATATTTAAAATATATATTATCTGTCATTCTTAACTAACATTCCTTTCTTCTTCTCCCTAAATTGTTTTCATAAAATGACTAAGCTCTCCAGGATTCTAATGTAGTAAAAAAAATAGCAAAAATCAAACACAGAGATATAATCCTACCTTTGATATATTTGCTCTTCAGATTTGCTGAATCAACGTCTCTACTGGGTTGATTCAAAGTTGCACTTGCTTTCAAGTGTAGATTTCAATGGGAGCAACCGGAAAGTTCTCATCTCTTCTGTGGACAACCTGAGCCACCCATTTGGATTGGCTGTGTTTGAGGTAAAAAACAAAACAAAATAGGAGTCAGGACTAATCTAGGCAGACGATGAGCCTTGTAGATGTATTTCAAATTTAGTTATACTTTTTTTTATTCAGGAGTTAAATACATTATATGACATAGTTAATCGTGCTTACAATGTATGGAAAGAAAAGAATGTAATAAGGAATGAATTAATATCCAAACTAAAGGAGAAAATTAGACATTGGTCATACAAGACTGTTTTTGCAGAATTTGGTTCAAAATGCACTTGGTTAGGGTTAAGATTTTCCATTGTTCTAGAGATCGTTTTCCTTTTTTCTAACTAGTAGAGCATTCCTATTGTTTTGGCTAATATTTGACCTAGTCAGACATTACATCCAAAATATGTTGTTACTTTGACAGAAATGGAATTGCTGTACTGCGTTTGTCAATTAAAGATTTGATAATGATTTAACCTTGTAAATTAAGATCCTGATAGCAACTTGAATATTCAGTGAAATATTACGTTGTAGGACAAAGCTTTGCTACTTTCTGTATGTGCTTGCCAAGCCCAGAAAATATTAAATATGTCTGAGTCATGTTTTGAATTATGGGCCTGAATTGGATGTCTATTCAGTTGCTGATCCTGGCATGGTTGCTTTCAATGGGAGGCACTTTAAACATCAGAGGGGGTGACACATGCCCAGAGGTTGCCTTACATGAATGCATCTTCTTAGATCAGCAAGATAGCATGTTGTGTAGGTGAGAGAGGAAAGGAAAGAAATAGAGAAATTTCCTCAACTTTGCAGTGTTGCTTTGCTCCCTGTATACTTTCTTCTTCCACTGGTAAAAACATGAAAAATCACACAAACATTATTTGAATGAGCACTTATATTGTAACATCTAATTATATTGATTTGCTTGCTTGTTTTGTGGAGCCACTTTTTCACTTAATGACTTTCAAAGCCAAATGCCAACATAAATTACTACGCACATCAGAATCTCCATGGAGAGGATCACATGACTCACACACAAGCTTTGGGAGGGGAAAAACATTAGGAGGGCCGTACAGATCAATCCTTCTGTGAAGCAGCTGACAGTAGTGAACTGCCCACTTGTCTGTTCTCTATGACCCTGGAAAGAATTGTGCACGACTTCTTTATGAAAAACAAAATGCCAAGGAGATTGATTCGTAGGGAAGCAATGCTTGAAAAGTTCCAGCTGGTATTTAATACAGTCTGTGTCTTTCTCTCTTTCTCTCCATTGTTGTAGGACAGGGTATTCTGGACGGACTTAGAGAATGAGGCAATCTTCAGTGCTAACAGGCTGAATGGTCTAGACATTTCTATTTTGGCAGAGAACCTCAATAATCCTCATGACATTGTAGTTTTTCATGAACTAAAGCAACCTAAAGGTAAAGTGTGCTTTTAGTTTAATAATGCATTGGAGTCTGAATGATACATTTAGCATGCCAAGATTTGAGCCTGACTTCTCTTAATATGGAAACTGTTCTCACCTTTCTCTTTATGGGTCCCTCTAGATTTGGTGGCAGGTTGGTGAGTGATGGGATCTGTTTTTCAACATATATCATAAATGTCTGGAGATTCTCAGTCATCCAGGTCATGGTTGTCCCAAAGGTGCTTTTCCAGGAGGCAACTGGACTTTCTGCTTTTTCTTTGAAGATGTTTCGCTTCTCATTCAAGAAGCTTCTCCAGAGCTGAAGAAGCTTCTTGGATGAGAAGCGAAATGTCTTCAAAGCGCATGCATGCAAGCGCTTTCGGCACATGGACGCAAAAAGGTTCGCCACCACTGACATATAGTAGGTGCTTTTGAAGGAAGGCTGGTTTGTATGCTACTGCTTAAAGTTCACTGGATTGCATTAATTCCCCTTGATTGGGGAAGAGAGGTGGGGTATAAATTTAATAAATAGAATTAACGAATCTTTGGGATGGGGGGGAATTACTGTAGAAGGAGGGAACTGTCTTACTGTATGATACTAGAGCTGGGACGAGTTCAGATACACCTCCTGAATTCAAAATATTTTCCTGAGTTTGCACAGTTACTATATGGCACCAGGAAAAGGGGCACCTTCTTTAAGGTACTGTTAATAAGAACAGTTAGAACACCCATGCCAGATCCAAAGCACTTTTTCATATGGAATGTGAAATATCTAGTGGATTCCTTAGATTTCATGGTAGGTAACTAGACTGCAAAGTTATGAAAAAATATTGACCCTGATTAGCTAAAAGGAAATAATTAGAAAATCTTGTTATTGAGCCATTCAAGAAAATGGTGAGATCTACCCAATTGTAACAGTCTTGATGGTGCCCTTAGAGTAGACCTTCAAAACTGCAATCTTCATATGCCTCTGACCCGCAAAACCTTTCTGTAATTATAGAAATATGCTGTTTTACAATATTAGGACATTGTAGTTTAATTAGATTGACCTTCCCTGAACTGATTTCTTTCATATGATAGGACAATGGTATATATTACTCACAGCCAATTTGGCTGTGCTATCTAGATGATAGGATTAGTAATCACAAATTGGAGGAAGGTACCATTTGGGACTTGGCAAATTTTTTAAACTGAGATAGTCTAATATTTTTCTGGTACTTAAAGAAGTCATTTAATTTCTTGCTATTTGCCTAAGTAATGATATGGACATATTGCTCATTATATATGAGAAAATACAATGTAGTTTTCCTAGGTGGAGGTGGTAGTTTGTGAAACGAGATTGATAAGTGTTTGATGCATCTATACCTCATGATAGCAATTGCGGTGGAGTAAACACGATTGTGTGTGTGTGTGTGCGCGCGTAGAACTATTTATATAATTCAAAGCCATACAAAAAAAGTAAATCAATAAAAATATTACTGTCATATCAATAGGATCATCTGTGAAGGAGATGGGTGGCTTAAATATGATAGGTAAATAAAATATAAATATAAATAAATACAATCTTCAAACTTAATTCTTATTTTTTTTTCCTATATGTAGCTCCAGATGTTTGTGAACTTCATTCTCTGCCAAATGGAGGGTGTGAATACCTATGTCTCCCTGCACCACAAAACTCTCCACAGTCACCCAAATATACATGTGCTTGTCCAGACAATATGTGGTTAGGCCCTGACATGAAAAAGTGTTATAAAGGTAAAAATATAAGCCTATATTTTGTAGACCTTTCCCTATCCTGCTTAGAGAGGAACTTCCTTCCCAGGAACCAGATAATTCTTTCGCCTCCTGTTTTGTGCCCTGTTTTATGCCTGCGCTTAACATTAGATCCAACCACTGGGAATTCATTGTTCTGTTCTACACTGTTGTTCTACACTGTGTCTGTATCATGGTCTCTCCTCTCTCTCTTTCCCTCTCAGCCATTCTTTTTAAAAACCTGGAAGCTTAAACCTGTAAGAAATATACAGGTAGTCCTCGACTTAACGACTAGTTGTTTAGTGACTGTTGGAAGTTATGACCTACTTGAAAAAGGAGACTTTTGACCTGGATCCGAAGTTCCAACAATCACCGCCTCCCACACTTCCCATGGTCATGTGACCACGCTTCAGTCACTTGGCAACACAGCCACATTTATGGCTGTTTATAGTGCCTCATAGTCACATGATCATGTTTTACAACAGCTTTGATAAATACTAGCACTTACTTTCGATTTTCAGCAAAACTGCACCAGTAGAGCACCAAGCCACCATAAGGAGCCAGTTTGGTGTAGTGGTTAAGGCACCAGGTTAGAAAGCAAGAGATTGGGACTTAAAGTTCCATCTTTGCAATGAAAGGCTGCTGGGTGACTTTGGGCCAGTCACACTCTTTCAGCCCAACTCACCTGATGGAATTGTTGTTGTGGGGAAAATAGGAGGAGGAAGGTACTGTTATGTTGGATATGTTCACTGCCTTGAGTTATTTGTAAAAAAAATAATAAAGGTGGGGTATAAATAAACAAACAATGTATAATGGATTCACTTACAACCCTTGCATTTATCTAATCATTGCAAAAAAAATGTTGTAAAATTGACTTATCGCCATAATGGGCAGGCTCCATTACAGCCATAACTCTACCTGTAGAAAATAGGGTTGGGAGGCTCCCTTTCATTTAAGCCTCTTTAAACTATTTTGTATTGGTTTGCTTCTTCCACTAACTAAAGTTGCACTATGTTTTACTATGAAGAAGTAAAGAGAAGGGAAATATAGTCCAGTGCAATTGAAAGGCACCACTTCATGGAAGGTTATCCTGCCTTCTGTTGGCCACCCAAAGTCACCACAGGGAGATAGGCATTCATATACATTGGACAAAATAAATGTATAAATAAAGCTGTAATGATTTCAGAGCTTCCAGCTACCTCAGCTGAATTGCCTACTACTGCTGCTACTCCCACCGCATCAAGACATTACCTTCTCAACTTTACGGCTATTACTACTGACAGTATGACTACCATAACTGACAACGTTACTACGGAAGGATCAGACACTACAGCACAAGTCTTTCTCAGCATGACAAGCCTTCATACAGTCACAGTGACATCCAGCCCAGCCGACAGTAAAATAGCAACAGGAAATAATAATCTCTTCCAGCACTGTGAGTGAAGTGGTCTTTAACTAACTAAGTAGTAAAAATTTGGACTGACTTACACTTTTAAAATAAATAAACAAATACAAATTTATTTCTGCTCCCCAAATAGCTTCAGTTGGGACTGCATTTCTTTGGGGAAACAAAAGAGAGGATTTGTCTCTTACTTTTCTTTTGTTTAATATAAAAATGCTGTCCCTTTTTGATGACCTGTCTACTTCCAAAGCAGTAGGTCTAGCATATGAAAGTTCCCCCTTGCACAAAAATTTAAATTGCTACATAATCTATTGCCATAATCTATTTACAGGCTTTTGGGAAGAAATTTCTGCTTTGTGCCTAAAAGTGATTCAGGAATCCCAAAATAATAGATTACTCCAAAATATTGTTATCTCAAAACAGTTTTAATATTAGCACTTCCTTTTTTTTTCATCCCTTTCCCAATTCAACACAGATTCAAAACTGAAATAGAAAAATGATACGAAGTTGTGAGGAAAGTTGGCTGGAGTGGTTAAATCAAATACATTTAATACTTTACTTTCACATCTACTAGAAAGTCTATGATTAAAGTGACATCTGGGTTTGATAAAGAGCACAACTGTTTCCTGGCCAGAGGCTGTTTTTGATTATTTTCAAGGATTATACAAGATTTGATAAATTCCATTAAACAATTCTATTAAATGGATCTGTTCCATAGATTTGGTAATATGCTTGCATATACTTTCACCAGTTGAGAGTGAACATTCAATGCCTAAACTTTATGCACACAAAACTGAGTATGTCAAGTTTCAGGATTTCCTATACTAGGCAAATTGGGTTCTCCAGAGCATGATTATTTGCTGTCTCTGTCTCTTTCTTTCTCTCTCTCTGTCTCTTCTTCCCTCCCTCTTTCCACACACACACATACACACACATACATGGTAACACTATGCCAAGAAAATCTGAATTCTGTACAGTGCAATGCTCCTACCGATAGGAGGGGATGGAAGGGGAGGAGGCCATGGAGAACTTTATGTAAGTGTGAAAAGGGGGAACTCAGCTTGGATGTAACTATAGGGTTAGGTTTAGAAAGCATTTCAGAGACTCTACCTTCACTGGCTGGCTTGGAAAAACTGTCTTACAGTTTTCAATTCCCAGATTAGCATGAACATTGCTTTTCCATGCTTTTGGAATTTGCCAGCTATGTGGAACTTGCCACCTGGTGCAGTCCTTATAGTTGTTCTTTATGGAATCTTCTCTAATTGCAGATGCTAACAATGGGCAGGCTTTTGGCTCAACTGTGATGGCAGCCGTTATCGGAATTGTTGTTCCTATTGGTAAGTTAAGTGTTTGCTATCTTAGCATTCATTTTGATTTTGCTACCCTGGCCTAGCTTAACATGAGTGGCCCAATTGAAATATGATGGCTTTTCTGAGACAGCTAATACTTTTTATTTCTTTCTCCAATTCCCCTATCCTTTTTTTATATTAGTGGTGATCAGCTTACTATGCACAGGTGGGTATCTCATCTGGCGAAACTGGAAGAGGAAAAATACAAAAAGCATGAATTTTGATAACCCTGTGTACAGGAAGACTACGGAGGAAGAGGATGAGGATGAAATCCATATTGGTCGAACAGTACAAATTGGTCATGTCTACCCAGCAGTAAGTGAATGCTTTATACACTATCTACTACTCTGTCCATTGTATTCATTTGAGTTCTGCTACTGTAGTATTTAGTATTTCTTATTTTGGATGTTTTGCTATGAATCTGTAGATCACCAGGCTGAGCCCGAGGGAGGGGTCAAATGCATCATCAGTCATAAGTCCTTATGCACCCACAAGCAATCTAAGTCCAACCCACCTTGAATTCCTTCTACCCTTCTTTGCCGCCAATTTCCTTTGGCTGTTAGATTCTTGTAGAAAGCTTAAGCTTGCAATAAATCTTTATACCCATTTGAACTGCTTGGATCTCCTAATTTCCTGGTGCCTGACAAAATCATTGTCCCGTGGAGGCTGTAAGGATCTGGATTGGGACTAACAGGCTCAGACTCAATCCGACAAGACCGAGTGGCTGTGGATGTTGCCTCGTGGGGTCAGTGGATTGTCCAACTTTAACTCTGGGGGTGGGAGATTGCCCCCCTCACAACAGGTACGCAACTTGGGAGTTTTTCTGGACCCTCAGCTACAATTAGAACAGGATTTGACAGCTGTGGTCTAGGGAACATTTGCCCAGGTTCGCCTGGTGCACCAGTTGCGCCCCTTCCTGGACTTCCTCTTCTTACAGTCACTCATGCCCTCATCACCTCCAGGTTGGACTACTGCAATGCGCTCTTCATGGGACTACCATTGAAGAGCACCCGAAGGCTTCAGTTGGTCCAGAATGCAGCTGCGTGAGTGATTAAGGGTGTACCTCGGTACACCCGTGTAACTCCTCTCCTCCGCAAGCTGCACTGGCTCCCAATAACCTTCCGGGTGTAATTCAAGGTGTTAGTGATGATCTGTCCTTGGCTTAAATCTGTCCATGGCTTAGGACCGGGTTAGTTCAGAGACCACCTACTGCCTCCCAGTGCCCCATGAAATTGCATAGGGTTGGCCTCCTCCAGGTCCGGTCAGCTAAGCAGTGCCAACTGGTGGGCCCGTGGGCAGAAGCCTTATCTATTGCTGCACAGGCCCTCTGGAATGAGCTCCCCATGGGGTTCCGGACCATCCCTAACTTGTTAACCTTCTACCAGGCCATCAAGACCTGGCTCTGTCAGCAGCTTGGGGCTAACTGTTTTCCCCCTGTATGAAAGGCAGTGTGTATATAGTGTTGTTTGGATGAAGTTGTTTTAATTTTAATATTGCTGTATTTTTAAATTGGTTTTGAAATATTTAACTGTATATTTTTAGTTGTTGTTAGCCGCCTTGTGTTCCCCCTGTTGGGGAAAGAAAGGTGGGGTATAAATCTAATAAAATAAATAAAATAAATCAATTAATTGAAACCGGTCATATATAACTTTAATAAACAAATAAGTACCTAATCTTATATTTTGGCTGAACACCTCCTGAATCAGGTTCAGTCTAAGGTTGCATATCTTTCCTTTTCTCCCAAAGCAAACTATCTCAGTGTACATCAAAGTAGTTTATACATTTATCTCCTTATACAAAAGAAGGAGAAGGTGCTATTCATGGGTACTGCTATTGGTGTAGGAATAAATAGACAATAAGCTTAAATATATTTACCAATGTATTCAAGAGGCACACTGTTTTCTGGGGCATGGTATATTAGTGGAAAATACCATCTCAAATCTGTCTGGATTATCACAAAATGTTATTAAATCAATCCATCTAAAGCAATCAAACAATCACAGTATTGATCTATCAGAAATGATTTGTTAATAGTATTTAATTTTTAAGATAAATAGCTTATGAAAGCATATATAATCTAAATGTTATAAAACAAGGGAATGGAGCATTTTAGTATTTTCTGCCTTCCAATTCCTCTGCACCAAAATATAAGTTAGTTTAAGAAACTAACAAAACAAAATTATTTCTTACCTTAACTATCTCTTAATAGGAGAAGATCATCAGCTAGTGTAAAGCTTATGGCTTGTCAAACTAAATTTTGTGACACTACTTTTTCTTTCTCAACAGCGTGTGGCATTAAGTCTAGAAGATGATGGCCTACCATGAGGAATAAACTTACTCCATTTCCATGGTTAATGGATCAAAAGAAATGCACTGAACCTGTTTACTGTGGCTAATGGAATCCACCTTCTCTTTCCTTCTCCTCTCCTTTATATTTATGTTGCAAAAGGGTAACCACAAAGTTGTAATGAACTGCAAACATCCAAAGGATGTGAGAGTTTTGTATGTATAATCTTTTATACACCCTTTTAACTTCTTGCACTATCCATCTGTAATAGTGAGGAGCCTACCTACTACTGAATGCTGCCAGCCCAACCCAAGGATCAGCAGCTTACACATCATTTCTAAAAATTATATTTATAGATGTTTTGTAAATATGTCAAGCATACTTTGTGGCTGTCTTATCAATATACAGAAAGACAGAGAGATCTGTATAAACCATTTAGAATATTTATTAACAAATTCTGAGTATCAAATTTGAGCTGTACATATATGTAGAGGAGAAGAGTATTTATATTTTTTTTAAAATTTGACTCGTATTGCAGAGATAATTTGTATATCTATCAAGGCTCGATAGGTATTTAGACATTCACATATATAAATATACATATATGAATATATTTTAGAAAGAATAGCTCAGCTCTATGATAAATAGAGTAATTTAATTCTTAAAGGATGTTTAGTGAAAACTTTGCTACAGAGTCTAAAGCCACTGAGTGAGAATTATAGAAGTTACAATGATAATCCAAAAATGATCAAAAAACTAGTTCCCATCATGAACAAACCAAACTCTGCAGATAACCCTCAACTTACAACCACAATTCGAACCAGAATTTCCATTGCTAAGCAGGACAACCGTAAAATGAGCTGAGCATGATTTTGCTACCATTTTTGCATGGTCAAGTTAATAATTGCAGCTGTTAAATGAGCCATGTTAAGTGAGCCAAATGAATCTGGTTTCCCTGCTGACTTTGCTTCTCAGAAACGGGCTGCAAAGGGGGAAAATAGCAATCACGTGAACCCAGGATGCTGCAATCATCATAAATTGCCAGTTGCCAGGCATCCAAATTTTGATCATGTATGACTATCGGGATCCTGCAACAGTCATAAGTGCAAGGATCAGATATACATTGCTTTTTTCAGTGCTGTTGTAATTTGGAACCATCACTAAACAAATGGTTGTAAGTCGATGACTACCTGTGCCTGCAAGGTAGACCAGTTCATGGCTCTGACATTTGCACACTCCACCAAAAGGCAGAGTTCTCATGCCAACAAGGAGCCCTTGCAAAGCTTTCCCATCTGCTTTTATCAGAAATAATATTTGTGCTCCTAGAAGGCTGGGTTAACAGAGGTATTCTTTTTAAGTAAATGGAGAAGCTCAGAACATTGCTACAAGCATTGCCCTGTAAAAATGAGGACAGTAACTACATATGCCAAATTATTAACCTGGCGAGATATAAGCAAATTTAAGATGTCATCTTTAGTACAGTTTCTAAAAAAACAGCCAATTCTTGGTGAGCACTCTTCAAAGTAGCCATATATTGGTTAGTCTTATTAATTTTTAAGCATTATAAGCTTCATTTTTGCTTAAAAAAGAGTGTTCACCAATTATATCTAGTTTTCTTCTAGAGCTTATTAAATGAATGTAAGAAAAGATTCCCCCTATCTTACCTGTGGAGAACAATTCTAAGTATATATTTTTAAAAGTAAGTCTCATGGCGTTCAGTGGGATTTGCTTCTTTTTACTCTAAGGATGAGTAAGATTATAGAAATGCTGGTTTTAGAGGGCTGGAGATATTGGAAGCTATTCCAAATATATGGAACTGGTTTTAAGCCAAATCTGATGAAATTATAAGCAAATATAATAAAATTAAATTAAAAAGCAAATAAAAGCCATTGTTCAGCTAATAATCTTTGCTGTTGATTCAAATTAGTGAAATTGATGTTCGAAAATTACAGTCCTTTTCTCTGGAATTCTCATTCCCCATTTATTCAAAGTTTATAAAGAATCAAAGTAAAGTTGATAACATCAAAGAATATAATATGCAGGAGTAGGGGAGGAAGTAGTATTAAAAAGATTACAGCCTGTCTACTTGCTTTATGAATAGCAAAAGTGTTGTTGTACTATTGGGGTACCCTATGCTTTTAAGTTTCCTATTTGCAGATATTACTGTTTCATTGAATCTTGTTAATTACATTTGGTTGTTTAATTGCACATTGAATGGTCTCTCTTAATTAGCCTAGACTAAAGTAATTTTCTCTTCCTGTGGGAAATTGTATTTCCCTTGTAAATTTCCCAAGTAAATTATTAAAAGAGTGGGGAAATGAGAGTTGTAATACCAAAAAAAAATCCAGATCTTGGAGCAATTATACAGTGGTTAGAAAATAAGCAATTGATCATAAATTTTCCAGCCACAAGCAACTGGAAGCAGTAAAACATGTTGGACCTGTAAACAACAAACTCTGAATTACAACTGGAAAGGATTTTGCTGAATAGGGAAGTATTATTGAAGAATTTGGGTCAAGATAAAGAACTGTCCAGGTAATACTGTATTAAGTGCTATGACCCACCGTATTTGATTCAAATTTCAGCTAATTACAGTAGAGAAGTCTAGAGGGGGGGAAATCCAAAATTTAGGAAAGTCAAAGTGGGACATCCTTATTGGTATAAACTATTATATGATCAGTGGGTCCACTTATTTATTTGGATTTTGCTTTTGATCCAATTGTTGAACAGCATTTTGATCTGTACCCAAATGAAAAGCACAACAGTGTAAACCATAGGACTGATGGTATCCTGACGAACCAGTTCTGAGCGTTAAACTAAATGTTCTCATGACCTCCCTAGAATTCATTTTTTTTAATCCTAAAAGTTGTAGTTACCAGTGAGCTTGGGTGTATTCCTGAATATATATTTTTCCAGCTGATGTGGGTTAATGGAAAGGACTAAAAAGATCCACCTGATGTGGACAGGCATCTTGATAATGCATGTCCCAGAATAATTCCAGAGGTTTGTTTTTTTAACAAAACAGGGTAACTGCAATTTCTCATGAGGTAGTGAAGTTGAAAGTTAAATGCCTGGCCATGACATTAGCTTGCGAGCATAAATCTCCACAGGGGGCATGTGATAAAAAGAAAATGCACAATGTCATCATGACCCAAACACTATGACTTACATATATTTGTCAGTCATCAGGGCACTAGTTGGGTTTTGCATGTCACTGCATATGTAATGTCATTTTCCCATGATAGTGGCTATTACAAAGATCAGTGCCAGGCTAGACTGAATAGGAATTTGCAATCTTGTTAAATTCCTTAATTTTGTTGCTCTGGATAGCTATTTGCATGCACTAGATCACTGAGCTGTGAAACTGAAAATGCTGTATAACTATTTTTTGCCTAGGGTCTCTTATAATTAAATGTTCAATCATTTTTATGAATAAGCAATATCAATTAAGCATAGCAGTTCCAGTGGGTGGCTATTATATCTCCTCTGTACTGCCTGGTAGCCTTGAATTGCAACTCTTGTACTATGTCCAACTCGCGGCCCATGGGCCAAATGTGTCACATGCTGGTCCCGCCCCTGACCAGTTTAGCGAAGGGGGGGAGTCCAGATAGATCATGTGATGCCGCCATGATGACGTGAGTTTGACACCCCTGGACTATATGAATCACTGTAATCCTGGGTTGATTTAAAAATATTCTGCCCTTCATAAAATCAATTTCATAACAAATTGAACTTTTGTTTGAAATGTAGTGATACAAAGACAATCTTGTACTTTTATAGACGTCAAAGATTTTCTCTACAAACAAAAGAGATGATCTAATGGTTGCAAAATTGCTTCCAATTTATATGATGGCATGTATACACATAGAGTATCTCATGTTTACAATGGCTGTTTAACTATTAAATATATATATTCATTGATGTAAGTCATAATATTCAAGATGGCTCTCTAATAATAGGAAGTCATCCCTTGATGACAAATACCAATATGCCTAAACTGGTCCTTCATGTTAAGGATAAATGAGTGAGAAGTTAAAAGAGTATAATAGAATCTGCACCTTGGAAAGTTTATTCAGTTTGCTGCTTGTTTATAATGGGTATTGAGAAGGATGTCCTATTTCTTTCTGCTAGATTTTGAGAAAGAAACTTTAGAGTCAAATACACACTTCTGAAGATAGATGTAGAGGGAAAAGAAAATATTTAGAGCTGCTCTACTCAGTTACTACAAAACAATGCACTGTGTGCATGAATAAATTATAAAATGAAGAAAAAGGCTTTGTATGTAATAACTGTAACTAACCTCAAACTGTATATAGATTTGAATAATTTAACATTTTGATACTTTTTTTAAAAAGAAAAGTAAAACCTTGTACAAATCTTATGTATAATGCTGGAATTTTTCTCCAAACCATTGTAAATTACTCTGTTTTCCTGATTTTCAACATGACAGATTTGTAATGACATTGAGCTGATAATCAAATTTTCCTTAAAATAAAAATAATATTTTCAATACAAAACTGGGAACATTAAAACTTTGTTATCACTATAATCATTCTTGAGCTTTGTCTTGTCATAATGAAATTCCATTAGGATGCAGCGTTCTTGCATGGTGCCTTTTCTGTTTGTTTTTACTCTGAACAAATGGTCTAGGATGGTGCTTTTCAACTTTAAGATATGTAGACTTCGATTCCTAGAATTCCCCAGCCAGTATGCTAGCAGAGGAATTCTGGGAGCTGAAGTCCACATATCTTAAACTTGCCAAGATTGAGAAACACTGGATTAGGGGTATGGAAAAGGGAGGGCTCTATTGTTTCTAATGTTTCTGATACTTACATCCATAGGGGGTACTGAAAAACCAAATGAATACATTTGTAAGACTGTGTACTGTTTCTATAGAGAGATTAAATTTTTATTGACTATTTGCAATGTGTGTTGTGTTATTTTTAATGATGGAGCTGAAGAAAACCAAATTGGCTTCAAACATAACATTGCAAGCCTGCACATAGCTTTATTAGCAAGTCATTTGGAGGTTCTCTGGTGCCTTATAAGGAGAAAACATCCAATTTTCCAAATCTCCTGAAACTAAGAGGTTGAATATTTGTTCAGACTTCTTCCTCTGACAGATTCAATAACATTAGCACTTAGAGTTATATACTTTAGTGTTTTACAGCCCTCTCCAAGCAATTTACATTCAGCATATTGGCCCTAACAATCTGGGTCCTCATTTTACCCACCTCAGAAGGATGGAAGGCTGAGTCAACCTTGAGCCTAGTGGGATTTGAAGTGCCAAATTGCAGTCATCTGGCAGTCAGCAGAAGTAGCCTGCAGTACTGCACTCTAACTACTGCACCACTGAGGCTCATGACTACCTTAAAATCTTAATCTCATAACAATTGTGCAGTTGCATTTTAGTAGTTTGTCGAAGCAGTTTAGTAAGCCTGGATATATTTCTGTCAACTAAATTTCTTTCTGATTAATCTTTACATCCTGAGTTTCCATGTAATTGTTTTACCTGAGGTCAATCAGAAAATAGGAAAGGCGGCTATTTGTTTCAGGCCTCAGGATCAAGTTCAAAATGGAGTCAGTAAATAATTGTGGGAGGCTATATTGCCCTTATAGTATAACTGAATTGTGTTTTATTTTCATGGCATTTTATATTTTTATATGGTACCTCAAAAGTTGGAGATTGGGTCTTTCTGAATTTTCTGAGAGGACTTTTCTCCCTCCGCAATTAAAACAGGAATTTAAGTTTAAAAACATTAAACAGCTGTGAACCGAAATACGAGTTTCTTACATCAAACATGTTTCTAAAAATTGCTTTGGGCCTAGATGATTGTGGAAAAATATGAAAAGAAATGGTTGCAAACCAATGCTTTGGTTCAAAGTGTTTCTGGCACCTCTGAAGAAAAAAAAAAGATACAACTAGGGTTCATTAGAGAACATCCTGATCAGATCATCTTTTGGGAAGCTTGTGACTGACCATACCAAGTAAAGCAATATTTGCAAATGGCCAAGACCAGTAAAATTCAGTAAAAATGCTCACAATAGTCTCCAATTTTTCTAAGAATCTCCTAATCCCAGAAAATGGAATATATTATGTCTTTTTTTCCAGAGTGGATTTTGCAATTAGGAAGAGTTTAAAAATCTGCCAAATGCCATTTAATTGATAACATCTTTATTAAGCCTATATAGGAATATTTAAGAGTTCTACTTTGCTAAAACTAATTTCCAAACACCCTTCTGATATTATGCTTCCTTTTCCCTTAGCATTGCTATCATACACTTGACAAGAAAATGAAGTTTTGGCCAAACCACCAAATTCTTGCCATGTTACCAAATCTGAAATTTTACTCCTTGCTACAAATCATCCTTTTCTGTACATATTTCATTGTAATGCATTCTATCTCTTGGCTATGGGACTCTTATTCTTAACATAGTTTACTACAGAGACTAAAAAAGGCCTCTAGCTACAGATTGAACAGTTTATACTAATTAATAATGAATCCAAGAATCTAAATTTTGGATGTGATGTAAAAGCTACCAACAGCAGTACAGATAGTCCTTAACTTATAACCATAATGGAGCCCAGAATTTCCATTAAAGGTTCTTAAGTCCAGGTACCCATGTGACAACCGCAACAAATTTTATGACTTTTTTTGGGTGGTCATTAAGAAAATGCCATGGTCCCAACAAGGCTGGGTACCATAAAAAAAGTCATGTGATTACAGAATGTTGCAACCAGCCATTAAGGTGAGTCAGTTGCCAAGGTCCTGAAATGTCATGTGACTGCAGGGGGTGCAGTTCTATGACCAACAATGGAATTAGGTCATAAGTAACTTTTGGGTGATCTCGTAATTTCAAAGTCACTAAGGAATTGGTTGTTAAGTGAGGACTTCTTGTAAAGACAAGTAATCATTCAATAAAATGAGCTATGATCATCTGTTGACTGAGGACCCAAATAGTTGGGGTCAATATGCTGACTGTAAACAGTTTAGGGCTGTAAAGCACTGTGAAGCAGTATATAAGTCTAAAGTGCTATTGCTATCTGTTGCAGCAGAAACAGATGACTTTTTTTTCTTCTTAGTGTTGATCCATCGGTTGTGACATGAACTGATGGCTTGCTGTCCAAGGCTGACATGATGGGTTGAGAGAATCACCCAGCTGGCTTTCATGTCTATCGTTGGATTTCAATTCAAATATCCTTGTTTACAAACTGGTTTCGTATGGAGTAAGTAAATACAATACAAGCCATCACTATGCAGAAGCTATCTACTTAGAGAGTGAGAATACAACAGGAATAGAAAGATGCATCATGGGAATAATAAATATGAATCATAGAGTATCAATGTGATACAGGAAAGAAATACAATCAAGATGAATGATAGAGATGAATATAAGATAAACATTAACACCTGTAACATATTCGCCTTTTCATATTAATCAAAGAACAGTGTGAAATTTTGGATGAGAACCTGTACCAACACTTCCTATAGGTTATGTCTGTTTGGTGATGGTGAACATCTGCCACTATGGGTGAAGATTGACCACTTACTGAGACATCTGCATTTGACTGCTGCCAGTTATACTGGCTTGCTCAGGATTGTCATTAATATTGATCTGTAGCATGAACACTGCATTCTCTATTGTCAGTGGGTAAATGCCCAGTAATACCAAGTGAATCTGGCCTGTCCACTGGATATGCAGAGCCAGGCTGCCCAGCCACATGCAGATCCACACAATTGCAACAATAGAGAATTCCCTCAACGTCCACTAGATAGGAGCGTGGTGCTAGCTGTTGTAAACAGATACCCATTTTCCAGTGACCAGTTTGATCTCCAGACAGAGGTTTCATATGGTTTCGTTCCCCAACATTCAATTCTGGCAAATCTCTGGCTGATTTGTCATATATTGCCTTGAATGCTTGTCTCTTAAGCCGTAACTTTTCTGGGATACTTTGTATCAAAAAAGGCTCAGGCAACTTATTTGCTACCGGTAAGGGGGTCTTTAGTCTCCTTGACATCAGTCTCTGCACCGGACTACTGTCCGTGTCCTCGGTCTTTACCATCACTTTCTGCTTTCTTGCATAAACTCTTAACAATCTTCACAGCTAATTCAGCTTTGCCATTAGCTTGTGGATGATATGGTGAGAAAGTCATGCTCTTCAGATTTTCCCATATGCAGGACACTGCTCTTTCTCTCGTACATGCATACTGCCATAGTACTTGCATAATACTGGATTGCTCCCAGGTGAGTTGTGTAGATGATTTTTGTGCTGGCACTTGTGGTGGTGGTTCTTCATACTTAGCTGATGTTTGGAGGCTGCATTGACACTGTCAAAGTTTACTCTGCTCCAAAATTTTCACCCATTTGTAGGACAGATCTCAATTGCTGCTTGTAAACTTAATACATGTTCCCTCAAAAGGCAGCAGTATGTGTTTTCACTAATGATAACAGAATTATTTTATCACAAATAAGTTCATCTCTCAGAGAGCCATACTCACAGCTTGCAGCTTTTCCTCTTAGCCATGTGACAAAACTGTCTATTGTTTCACCTTCTTGCTTGCAGCTGCCAAATATATATCTTTCATATATGCCATTTTTAGAGGATCTGAAAAAGACTTCTAAGGCATCTAAGATGGCTTTAGTATCCTATTTTGCTTCTTTGTAAGGGTTAAATTGTGCTTGTAAACACGGAGGCATTCACTGCCAATCAGCCTCCTCAGTGTCGCTACCTGCACTGCTGCCGACTTGTCATTTAAGCCTGTGGCTAGAGAATAATCCTCAAACTCAGCTCTGAAGTTGTCCCAGTTACTGAAGCAATCTCCATTCACCCTCATGGCCTCAGGCAGTGGTATGCTGTTAGCTGCCATGATACTGATTTTCTTCCTTCAAATGTTCAGCTTCCAGAACAGGACCGCCAGTGCTAGACCAGCATGAATCAAATGTGTAGACACATCGTAGATTCAGATGCTCCTGACACCATGTTTCATGTGGAATAAGTAAACACAATGCAAGCCATCACTGTGCAAAAGCCATCATCCTAGAGAGTGAGAATACAGTAGTTAACAGGGAGATGCTATCAGTGTTCCAAGTAAACTCCCCCAAATCCCTTACCACTCAGAGACAAGTCCATCCAAGGATAACTTTTATTTGGAGAAATCATGTTGGCACAACCAAATGAATTTTGAAACTAAAAATTATTGTAACCCTTCCCTCAAACGAATCTAAAACCCAATCCCCAACATGGCTTAGGAGCGGGGTACCTTCGAAACCGCTTTCTGCTACCGTATGCCTCCCAGTGCCCAGTGAGGTCCCACAGAGTTGGCCTGTTGCAGGTCCCATCAGCCAAATAATGTCAGCTGGCCGGTCCCTGTGCTAAGGCCTTCTCTGGGGTGGCGCTGACCCTCTGGAATCAACTTCCAGTAGAAATCAGGACCACCCCCACCTTACTGGCCTTCCGTATAGCCACTAAGACGTGGCTCTGGGGAAAGGCCTGGAATTAATGTACCCTCCCCCTTGGATGATTGTTGATTGTATTAGAATGGTTTTTATTGTATATTATTGTGTTTTATTATTGTTAGCCACTTCGAGTTCCCCTTGATTGGGGAAATGAGGTGGGGTGTAAATCTAAATAAATAAATAAATAAAATAAATAAATAAACCTGATTTATTTGCTAGGATCAAAGGTGGGGGGGTCCTGTCACATACATTGTACCCTTGCAAATTTGCCTGCCCGTGCCATTTTTTTCCTCTTCAGTCTAGAAACTGTGTTGGGGTGGATTCCTTGGAAGTTTGTTTTGGGGACCCTTCAAGGGTGAGTCCTGACTCTGAATGGCAGGTTGCCTGTCCTCAGCATCTAAATTTGCAGGAAAGAATAATGGGCACTGAAATAAGTGAACAATATGAGTATTGGTGCAGAAAGGGAAAAGGGAATGTCCAGCTCCTGTCTCTCTTAACCTGCTCCTTGTTGGTTGTGGTATGTTGTGTCCCAGCTATAACGTTGCTTGTGTACGATAACTGGGCATCTCTTCCTCTTAAATTGTGGAGCTAAGGGAGATTCCGCTATGACTTCTGCACCAGAAAAAGCATGTCCCCATAGGACTGTGAGAGGCTATGTGCACAATTATAAGCAAGGAGATTTGATATGTGTTATTTGTACCCATCTTAATTTCCCTTACACTGATCAAACTGCCCGTAAGATTTCTAGCTGCACCTGGCAGGGTGCAAGAGAAAAGTATTTCTCAATGACTGTGCCTGCTCCAGCTGATGTATCTAAGAGTGGATATTGAAACTTAATAATTAACATGGATGAGCCTGGTATGGGTGGATAGAGGAGGAAGAGAAGAATAGCTAGAGAAATGGGTCAAGCAAATTCCAAGCATTCAGAGGAGCTACACATGAAGGGATGTTCAGCCTACAACATATAAAATTTTGAATGAAAGCAGACCAAGACTGAGGAAATGGGATCAATTTCACATAACAGATTTCAAAATGCATATTGAGAATAGAGAATAATATTGAGATCTCATATCTATAGTCAAATTATATGTACGCCTCTTCATGCCGAAATTCTGGAAAAAGTGCAGAGAAAACCAACAAAGATGATTAGGGGGCTAAAAAGATATGAAGAGCTGTTACAGGAATTGGATTTGTCTAGTCTAGTGAAAAGAACGGGCAACCTGAAAGCAGTGCTTCAATATTTGAGGGGCTGCCACAGAGAACCTATTTTTCCAAAGCACCAGAAGGCAAGACAAGAAGCAATGGTTGGAAACTAACCAAGGACAGAAGCAATCTGGAACTTAAGAGAAATTTCCTGACAGTGAGAACAGTCAACCAGTGGAACAGCTTGCCTTCAGAAGTTGTGGGTGCTCCAGCCCTGGAGGCGTTTAAGAAAAGGCTGGTCAGCCATTTGTCTGAAATGGTATACCATTTTCTGTTTCTGTTTGAGCAGGGAGTTTTGACTAGAAGTTCTAACTGTAAAGGTTCCACTTGCACATATGTGCTAGTCGGTTCCTGACTCTAGGGGACGGTGCTCATCTCCGTTTCAAAGCTGAACTCCCAGCACTGTCCAAAGACGTCTTTGTGGTCATGTGGCCAGCATGACTATATGCCAAAGGCGCACAGAACGCTATTACCTTCCCACCAAAGGTGGTCCCTATTTTTCTACTTGCATTTTTACATGCTTTCTAACTGCTTGGTTGGCAGAAGCTGGGACAAGTAACGGTTACGCGGCACTAGGGATTCAAATTGCCAAACTGCCGACCTTTCTGATCGACAAGCTCAGCGTCTTACCCACTGAGCCACCGTGTCCCTCTGTTATTCGTTAGGAGTGAGTCAATGGCTTTAGTCTTTTAAAAGAATCCTTAGAAAACCTTTAAGCATAAAGAGGTGTCCAACATATTTATGTTCCTATAGAACCTTGAAATATTCTCTTCCAAATACACATAATAACAGTAACTGAAGGCAAACACGCAGGGGTGGGTTCCTACCGGTTCTCTGGTTACCCGCCTTGTGGGCGCACTTCCCAATCGCCTGTCAAACGCGCGCTGCACGTGATTGACTTTGAAATCTTCGTGGTGTCCTGCAAGCACTTTGTGGTGTTCAGCCGCCACGCAGTTGTTGGATCAGAGTGCTTACAGAACACCACTAAGATTTTGAAGTCAATCGCGTGCAGCGTGCGTTTGACAGGCAATCGGGAAGCGCACCCACAAAGCGGGTAACCAGCGAACCAGTAGGAACCCATCCAGGTGTGGTATTCAACCGGTTTGGACCGGTTCACAGGAATTGATGGGTATAATTTTAAGTGGTTCGGAGAACCGGTAAATACCACTTTTCTCAT